>VWZF01004276.1:489458-677677 GCA_013396755.1 Sclerurus mexicanus
TCCTTTGCTGCTTTGTTGCTCCTCTTTGGACACATTCCAGCCCCTCAATGACTTTATTGCAGTGAGGGGCCCAGAAATGAACCCAGGATTTGAGGTGCGGCCTCACCATTGCCAAGCACAGAGATCACTGCCCTGATCCTGCTGACCACAGTGCTTCTAATGCAAGCCAGGATGCCATTGACTTTCTGAGATGGCTCATGTTCAGTTGCCGTTGACCAGCACCCACACGTCCTTTTCCAATGGGCAGCTTTCCAACCACTGTTCCCCCAGCCTGTAGCACTGCAGGGGGTTGTTGTGACCCAAGTGCAGGACTCGGCACTTCACCTTATTGAACCTCATACCACTGGCCTCAGCCCATTGATCCAACCTGTCCAGATCTCTCTGTAGAGCCTTGCTAACCTCCATCAGATCAACACTCCTGCCCAACTTGGTGTCGGCTGCAAACTTTCTGAGTGCACCCTAATCCCCTTGTCCAGATGATTGATAGATATTAAACAGAAGTGGCCCCAATCCTGAGCCCAAGGGTACTCCAGTAGTGACAGGCCACCAACTGGTTGTAACTCCATTCACCACCACTGTCTGGTCCTGGCCATCCAGCCAGCTTTTTACCTAGCGAATAGTACACCCATCCAAGCCATGAGAAGCCAGTTTCTCCAGGAGAGTGCTGTGGGAGACAGTATCAAAGGCTTTACTAAAGTCCAGGTAGGCAACATCCACAGCCTTTCCCTCATCCACTGAGCAGGTCACCTGGTCATATGTAGAAGAAAAGGTTAGTCATCATGCTACCATGTAATCAGAAATGTCTGTCATTTGCTTCCTCTAATGCATGGTAAATGAGTGCTGTAATCCAGAAGGATTTCCTTTTTCATTCCTTACCACCCTCCTCCTGAATCCCTATTGTTTAGGGGCACTTCAAAGGGAGGAGTTGCAATTCACAGGAAGCTTGCTGCTGGCAGTGTTCATCCAGGCAGGCTTGAGTTCCACTGTGCTTTGTCATTTCTCTCTGGTAAGCACTGGAAAAGGGCTGACAGCCAAAACCTGCCTGTTTCTGGGTGTTGCTGGGGTCTGTTAGCATTTCAAATGTGTGCAGGAGTCTTCCTATACAGCTAGGCAAGATCCTTGCAGAACACAGTTGGAGGGACATTTGTGGACTGCATTCCATCCCTCGTGTCTTTTACTGCTAATTTCCAGCCCTTGCTGGAGAGGGTATATTGGGAGTACTTTTACAGATTGTTTAGGATATCTCTCCTTCTTTGTACAGGAGGGAATTAGTTTGACTACTAACAGAACAGTTTCCATCTTCACTGGGCTGTGAAAAAAGTCTGACTTGGTGGATCACATCCATCTTTTCTGTAGTCTGCAGGATAAGCAAACTAGTTGTTAGTAATTGTTTCTTTCAGGTAGGTAAATATATTCTAGAGGAGTTAGATAATAGTAGGTGGATATGATCTAGGAAAGAGAGAATTTTTTTGGTGTCTTAAGACACACTGATATAAAGCACAGAATCATATCTGATTTTTAAGCTCCTATAGGAGGTGTTTCTGTCCTGGCTTGCAGATGTAGGTATTGTAGTCCTTTCAGGTATCACTTACCTTTCATAAATATTTGGATGTTTTTAAAAATCCTGAGGCTTCTGGCCTCTGCTTTAATTCTGTACCAAGGAACTGTTGTAACTTTGGCTCAAAGTTTTCAATTAAGACTGTGGGTTTTAAGGTGAATGAAGGTGCTGTAGTTAAAGAACCCTTTGCCTTCTCTGGGAGCTTGAGCCAGTTTCTTCTGCGAGGCTTTCAAGGGATGATCTGTAGGTGGTAGAAACTGGCAGTTCTGATTCCTTCCCCTGCTCTTCACCCTGTGCTTCTAAGCCAATCAGGAGTAAAAGGGCAGCTTTTATTTTGGCTTTACATTGTGGTTTAGGTTTCTATTCAGGTCTGTCAAACATTGCATCACGGTATCTGAACAAAGTTCTTTTGCACTCAGGGGAAGTTGGGACCATTAATTACAAATAGCACTAAAAGTAGCAGTTACACAGGAATATAAATGCGAAAGTGGGATAGTCTCATGAAGGGGAAGTTGCCTCAGGATTCACACATTTTAAAATCACCATGCATGCCAAGAAGGCTGTTAAGGCTAATGTCTATGTGAGTGCTGAAACTGAAAATTTGGGCAGAAAACAAATTACTGCTGTAGTTCTAAATGGGCATTTCTGTGGTATGGCTTGCATTTGTTTCATTTCTTCCTCTGGATGCTTTCCTTATTCTGCTGTCATTAGTCCACACCTCATTATATACTCTGAGAGAGTACATCTCTCTTGCTTGTTAGGATGGTGTAGGTGGTAACTTGCAGTGGTACAAAGGGCTGAAGGAGAGATAATCAGCTGGATAAGTCATTACTCTGTGCAGAAACTGACTTGCTGACTTGCTGTGTACAGCTTACTTATTCCACATTCTTTAGGACCTAAAATGTTGTAGGGATTGAAAATGTAATAGTAAAACTTCAACTTGCTTGCTTAGAAAGGGAAAAAAAGTATGGTCGAATAATGAATGCCTAGTAAAAGCTGTTAAGCTGAGGGTCTTGGATGCTGCAGTGAATCTGGTGGAGCACAATTCAATACAGTAGCCTGCACTAAATAGTTTTATACAGTGCTGCATTCCTCTAATTTTCTTTCTTAAATATCTCACCTTGAATCCACATCAGGGTACAGATGATTCATTTGCTATGGTCGGACATAGCTCTGGTTATCATGTGGCACTTCTCAGTAGTTTGTGCTAAATGTTTGAAACATTGGGTTCTTCTTTCCTAAGCAGAGTTTCTCTTTCTCACGTTTTGTTTCCCAGCTATCCATTGCAATCTGAATCCAAATGGTATTGATCACCCTGTCCCCACAGAAGGTATTAATCTGCAACTTGAAGGTGAAGGAGTTGAATCGCCCTCGGTTAAGAACGCTAGTGCTCCAAAAGGGCCAGAGTCAAAAGAGACACCCAAGAGACAAGTGGAGCCAGAAATCTCTAAGGTAGGTAGGACTGGATCCTTATTTAATTTGGTGAGTCTTAAAGAATCCAGGCTTCTTGAAATCCTTCCTAATGTGTAAAAAGCATTTATAATTCCGGTAAAGATATAAAAATGTGCAAAAGTAACAATCTGAGGAAGTGGGTGTTACAGAAGCAAGGTACTGCCATGGAGTTCTAGCGCACACGCATCTTGGACATTGCACAATTTTATTTTTCTCTAAATGAAGATAATTAAAATAATGGAATCTCTCTTTTTCAGGCACCGTGGAGACTTTTTTTTCCAGATGACTTGGGTAACAATCTGCATGAGAACAGATCTGTTTTTCTTGAATGTATTTTTGTTTGCTTATTTACTTTTTCCTGGGGCGGGTGAAGGAAGAGAAAGGTTCCAGGGATATATGAATATGTGGATTTTTATATGGGTGAATGATTTTATAAACTGTTAACTCATTTTAGGTAAAATACTTGTCAGTTCTTCTGTGTCTGATATGATGGTGAACACACACAGTTCAGAGGTGAATTTGTGAAAACATAGTGTCTGTTCTTATTCATAAGCTGCTGCTTCTTGTTTGAGTGCAGCAGCCATGATTACCAAGTGCAGGTGAATGTGTGTGCTCCAGATATTTTGGGTATAGGACAAAAATTTGTCACATTAGATATGTTTTTAACTAGAATGAAAAGAGAATGTTATAAAAATAATTGTGAGAGATTCTTTAAAAGCCTTATCAGTCTTTTTGATCTTCAAAGGCCTAAAAGAAGGGTTTGGGGATGATTTCTGCAGAGTGGAAAATCAAGTTTTTACTGACTCTGACACTTTGAGGGTTAATAGAGCAAATAAAATGAGTTGGTTTTTTTTTTTAAGGTTCAAAAAAGGCAATAGGTATTATTTCAATGACTGAAGAAGTAGGAGTATTTTCTGCTGCCAACAATGCAATAAATCTAACTAGTAACACACATATGGTTGTAATGTATTTCACTTTTTGAATAGAATAACATTAAATGTTTCGAGCAGTAGCCTTGACAATAAAGGCTTGGTATGAATTCTCCATTCTGATTTTTATCTAAAATATCTATTTTTAAATTAATACACTTTAAACTCATTTCATTCTGATTTAATTAATGAAACTAGACCCACTGCAGGTTGGCAATGATTAAAATCACTGTTACTTGCAGTCTGTTTGGTGGTCATTATGAAGCACGTTGCTGATTTGTCTTGAACCCTCGGAGAACATGTTTGTGCTTGCTGCTTTGAGTCATCTGTTTGGTAATAAGACTACCAAATTTTTGGATGGGCTTTGAGACAAAGCTCAGCTAATAATTCATTTACCACGCTTTTCACAGAGAAAGACAAGCTAACCCTTCTCATGTTTCAACATCACCAGATGAAAATCTGCCCTGTGTTGAAAGCTGAGGAGGTGTGTTAAACTGGGAGCAGATCTTACAAGCTTGGGAGTGAAGAAGCTAAAGGATGCAGTAGGATTCCCAGTTGAAAATGGGCTTATGTGTAGTTAACATGGAACACAGTCATATCAAACTTGTCTTTGCTTGCAAAAGACTTACCCTAATGAAAAATCAGGATGAAATATATTAGTGATTTAATGTTATGGAGCATGTTTTCCACTCTCTGAACTGTAATCATTGGACTGCTGAATAGAAAACAGGCTGTCCTTTCTGGAGACAGCTGGGGAACAGGGGAAGCATAGTGCTCCCAAGGTAGTGAAATCCACTTTTGGTTTACCACACCTGATTGCAGTAGCTTTATTTAGAAAATTGGGCATGCTTCAGATTTAAAACCAGCCAAACTAAACAAAATTTTGCTTGATGGAATAAGCTTGGCATAATAGTATCAAGCTAATGGAATGGACTGTTTTTCTGAATGCATTGCTGTCTTGTTAGTAACTTTGTCTTTTATGTGTTGTATTAATTTAGTGATGTTTTTCATGTGGACTCATATGTTATAGCCTGAGGTGGCCTGTCTTTTCTGGCTTGCTCGGCCTAAATTTAAAAATTGTATTTCTTTATCCTCAAAAATGTGAATATGGAGTTGGATTTTAACTTATGTGGCTTTAAGGGTTGAATTAAACTGTCATTATGAAACCTTATCCTTGCAGTCATATCTGTACAGTGGAAAGATGAGCAGAAATAGAGGAAAGAATTGTAAATAAAACATTGTGGGCAGAGCCATTTGTTTTATATTTCCTTAATGCTCAGATGTTTAAAAAATATTTCTTTGCAATTCTATGTATCCAAATAATATTAACACATACCTCATATCCACAGTAGTGAGACTTACATTGCACAAAGCAATGTAATATATTGAATATAATTTAAGATTCCTTTTAGACCCTCTTCTCTGCTTTCAGCTTTCTAATTTGTCTTCATTGAGGCCACTTCCAGCACTTTAAACACCCGGTTTTGCTGTCTAAAGAAACAAACAAAATCTTTATAATGAAATGTGTCCTTTTTTTTCTGTCCTCAGCTGTGGAATTGCAGAACAGTAGTAAGTCATGGGTTACAGATAGATTTAAAGGTCCTTTTTATGCAGCTACTGTAATGTAAATATGTGAGTAGAAGTGTTTGTTTCTATATTTGGAATGCAGACAACAGAAAGTGTAGCATGAGTGAAGGATTGCTCATAAGTTCTTGATGAGTATGGAATCTAATTTTTATAGACTGACTGATGTAGAATTTTAATGGAAAATGGAACAATGATCTTAGTCTCCCTCAGCTGGTTCCCTGAGGAACCACCTTGTTACAAATATAAGCAAGTTCAGAAAAGGTGAAGATTATTAATATCTAAACTGATGTGCCTAATCCAGTCAGACTCTGATAATGTATGGGATATAATACAAACTAAGGAAAATGGTTGAAGTGTAAAAATACTTTTGTTTTTATTTATGTATATCAATATATAAATTTTCTTGGTCAGTAATTGGTTTTTCAGCATTTATGGTATATAAAAACAATTCAAGCAGTTAAGGGGTTACTTCTACAGAGTGGAAAAATTCATTGGAGAGAGCAAGGATGGTTTTTAATATAGATTTTTAAAATATAAATTATTTCTTTAACACCACCTACATCTAACCTGTGTTATGTGGGTTTTCTGGAATTCTTATCTTTTTGCATTGAAATTCTACTTCTGGCTCTTAGGTCTGGTCTGTTTGGTTTTAATATCATAGTTAGGGTTCTGTTAGCAACAAAGTTTTGCTATGCTTTCTGAGTCCTGTACTTCTCTGAATACGGCTTTAACATAAGGCAACTTTTCTAACAAGGTTCAGAAAATGATCTCTTACAGAAATATTAACTTTTATCAAGGCCTCCCACACGGTGCACTCACAAAGCCCTGTTCGCTGTGAGCGTGAGACCCAAACCTGGTCTGTCACTTGTTGGAAGATTATTTATTCAGGGAGTTTTCCTAAGTAAGGTGTGCATATCTGGTGACATATCTTGTCTCATTATGTGGTAGCAGCAGCACCAAATAATAAATGCTTTCTAATGGCAACCAGTTAGACTTTTTAGATTGCGTTTGCAATTGCAGGGTTTTTTTATCCGACTCAAGACAAATTAACAGTCCTTGAAAATGCTCATGAAAATATGAAAAAAAACCAAACTGGTAAAAGAAGTGAGAAGCTTTTATCTTGTCATCTGTTGCTGAGTGCTATATAGACACCTGTAGAGTATACTTTTTGTTGCAGTGTAGCTCATTAATTCTTTTGATTGTTTTTCCTTTCTTAAAACTCATACTTTCTTCAAAATGACATTGAACAATACTGAAGGGCTGAGAATTTATCTTGGCTTAGTGGGCCCGGTTCAGGACTGACTGGAGTGGAAACAAGTCCTCTGGCTTCCCTAGGAAGGGAGCTCTGGTCTGATTGGAAAGTATTCAGGGGTTGTGTGTCAAGTGTGTGATGAAAAGTCTAAGCACAAAAGAATGAGGCTTTTGAGTAATAAGGGTCTTACAGAATTCTTAGAAATATAAAAGTTTTGTCAATTATTTAAAGGAAAAAATGTCCTGGTGTTATTCTCTAACGAGAGACTAGAAAAAGCAATTTTCTAGAAGAATTCTCTAGGTTTTTTTATTCAGTGGCTTCTGCTTCATAATGTTTATCCATTTTGGTCAAGCTTTTAGAATGGGTTGGATCAGAAAGGCAGTATTAGGCCAGGCTGGGTGAGGCTTTGAGCGACATGGTCTAGTGGAAGTGTTCCTACCCATAGCAGGGAGGTTGGCACTAGGTGATCTCTAAGGTCCCTTTCAACCCAGACCATTCTATCCCCACCTGCTTTTTTTTTTTTCTTTTTATTTTTTTTGCAGTTAGTTGAGAAAAAACAGCACCCACTGAACTGGGGTGAAGAGGTTTTACCATTTTGTCTTGTCTTCCTATGATCCTCCTTCTGTGAGACTCCTGGTGGCCACAAGATACAGGAACAAGAACCCAGATTAGACTGTCCGAAGTTAACAAACATTTTATCTATTGAAGTGAAGGTTCAGCAAAACCTCAGCTGGGCTGTTCCACTCCTCTAGATTCTGCTGTAAAATTGTGTGGTGGTGTGGGAGCGTGTTTGAATTGCAGACCTCTGTGTGTTTACCAGTGAAGGTGCTGACCCTGGATGGTGAAATTACTTTACTGACAGAAAGTTTGCTTTTCTTAGTTGATTTTTGTAGAGAAGTAGTTAACAGATTACCAATGTTCACACCAGCTCACCACAATGAAAGTCAACACGGTGTGAGTGTGATTTTATTTTTTTTTGCCTCAGTTTTTATTTCCCCTCCCCAGTCTTCAACTGCAACAGTGACAGAACACCCCTTATTGCATTGGGTCTTTTTTAATACTAGCCAAAATGGGTACAGAATCTGAGTGTACAGTATGTCTGAAGTGGATTTAAAAGTGTTGGGTAAATGTTACTGTCAGGTAGCTGAAATAATTACACTTCAAGGGAACGTGCCTTTCTAATGTCTCATTCTGTGATTATTAGTAATGCACAATAATTAGTGTGCTTGCTTCTATCTTCATTTTCAATAGACTTTTTCTTTCATGTGGTGCACAGTTAGAAGTACCCATATTGTCTTGCCTTAAGGTGTCTAAACTGGGGGCTGAAATGTTTGATGTATATCTATCTCTTCCTCTCTCAGCCTGTCATTCATGATTGTGACCTCTGGCTGAAGCCTGAAGTTTCAGAACCATGCGGTGAATAAACCTCTTATCCTGAGCAGTGAAACAGGAGTGCTGGGTGACTCTGAACATTTCAAGGAGCTGAAACTGATGTTTTGTTTATCGCTCAGGGATTTCACTGGTGAGAATGAAGTGCTGAAGTAACACTACCTATAGTGCAAAATATAGCTGCTTAATTCAGAACCCACACGGTCATGAGCCAGAAAAACAAGAAACATCTCTCTCTGTTGGGGTCCCGTAAACCAGCTTATCACATAAGGACAAATGTCTGATTCAGAATCCAAGTGTATTTTTGCTGTAGCATGTTTTTCACCATTGCTGTATCATCCATTATGTTATAAATAGTGTAGTATGAAGGCCCACATTTTTGCAGAGAGGTTTCTACATACAGCATGAAAGATCTGGCTTCTCCTGTTCATCCTGTTCACCCTGACTGCGTGCCTGGGGATTCTGAAAAATATCTGCTGTGACAGCAGCCACGTGGAAGTGGGAGATCTTGCCTGACTTAGTTTGTAGTGCTCTGTCCAAGACAGTGAGGGGAAAAGAAGGGCAGCTGCAAAGGATCATTATTCATATGCTTCTCCTTTGCCCCCCATCATAAAGTGGGATTATTTTCCTATTGCTTTTCTCCCTATAAGGAGTCAAATTAATTTCTTCAGAGGAATACATAGCTTTTTAGATGGGTATAAGTAGAACAGGTGAAATTTACTCACAAAGATATTATTAGAGACCCTTTATGAAATTCACCTGTACAAGCATGCTCTATCTATGATTTCAGTCCATCAGGTGGTAATCACAAGAGGAATTTCTATTAGGCTTTTTACAGTTGAACTATGACTTTCAGAAAAAAAATGAAGAACATTTTCTGCAGCTGCATGCACACAGTACTTGCATGTGGAGGATGTCAAGGTGTTGGCCCATGGGAAGCAGTGCAGTCTGTGACCCTGCAGCGTGCTCGGGGCGGCACAAATGCACAGCAACGCAGTGGCTTCTGCTGCAGGGAGAGACTGCAGTCCTTGTGCAGGGCTGGCCTGAGCAGATGGTTACAAAGAGGCAGCTGAGAGAGCATAAGGAGGGAAGTGTAGTCTGATCTGGCTCCTGTCGTCCTGCGAAAGCTATCAATGTGAAATTTGTGTTCTTTCCCATTACACTAGTGTGAAAAGGAGCAGCAATTGCAGTACATATTAGCAAACATAAGCAGTAAAAAGCTGTGGTAGTACTCTAGAAATAAGTGGGATGTCTAATACTATAGACACATGTAGACACAGGCATCTTATTTAAAAGAACTTCAGGGAAAAAGAAATACAGATAAAAAGATGGAGCAGCTTTTAGAGGAAAAAGCCATTCTATACAGCATGTGGATGCATAATGTACTTACAGTGCCAGTTCTGCTGCTTGCTTCATTGTGAAGTTGCTCAACAAAGCCATCCAAACCCTCTGCTTCCACTTTGAAGTTACTTTAAGGGCTTCATAGAGATTGCTTCAAAAATAAATCAGTATTTTAATGACACAGCTGCCTTGTTGGGGAAGGAAAAGTATAGAATTGCCTGGTCAAGAAAATAATAGCATTGCCATTAGAGGGATTACAAAATGTTCTGTGGAACCTGATTAGCCTTTTAAAATGGGAAAGCAGCTTAACGCTCCTCTGCTGACAGCACGGGTCTGCAAATACTGCATCTTGCCTGATTTACAACAATAATTTCATTAATCTGCCGCATGTATTTGCTGGACACTTCTGACAAAACTGATTGGCAGTTGCTGTAGTCATCATAGACTCATAGAATGGTTTGTGTTGGAAGAGACCTTAAAGATCATCTGGTTCCAACCCCTGTGCCATGAGCACGGGCACCTTCCACTAGCCCAGGTTACTCAGAGCCCCATGCAACCTGGCCTTGAACACTGCCAGGGGTGGGGCATCCACAGCTTCTCCTGGCAACCTGTGCCAGTACCTCACCACTTTCACAGTAAAGAACTTCTTCTTAATATCTAATCTAAACCCACCCTCTTTTAGTTTAAAGCCATCCTCCCTTGTCCAGTCCTTGCAAAAAGTCCCTCTGCATCTTCCTTGTAGGCTTCCTTCAGGTACTTGCAAGCAGCAATTAGGCCACCCAGAACCTTCTCTTTTTTGGGTTGAACAATCCCAATTCTCTCAGCCTTTCCTTACAGGAGAGGTGCTCCATCCCTCTGGTCCTTTTGGTGGCCTCCTCTGGACTTGCTCCAATGGGTTGATGTCCTTCCTGTGCTGGTGACCTCAGAGATGGATATAGTACCCAAGGTGGGGTCTCATGAGAGCAGAGGAGCAGAATCACCTCTGCCTTTTCCTCTACAAGTGGGAACACTTTCGTTTCCATTTCGAAAAATATTGGAGCACTGGGAGTGTGAATTGTCACAGTTTCAAAAGGGGTGTGGTACTGTAATAGACCTGATAATGTCTGAAAGGAGTTTCTTGTGTTACCAGTGCTAAAGAGGAAAAGGATTTCATTAGAAGAGGGTGGAAAAGGGTGGCCAGGGGCAGAATGGAATCTCTTTCCCTGAGTTACCATGAGTAGAGTTCAGTTTGCTGATGAGGGCAACTTAAATTACATGTCTGTGTGTAAACTAGGTGTGTAAACTCCTCTTACATTTCGTGGAGATCTAGTCAGAGGAGCACAGAGAGGGATCATACTCTGTCTGAAGTGGGCACCACTCGGCTGAACCTGTCTGCACTGTGGGAACTGCTTTGACACTTGTGTAGACATTTGGATCTTAAACTTGGTTTTTCCTCTACCTTATTAGCTAACCAGCCTCTGCGTTTGATGTTGAAATGGTTATCCATGTCTGATGGAGGTGAGACCTTGCATTAGGAGACTGTTTCAGAAGCTGCATTTACCTCAAAAATCATATGGAATGATTAGGATAGACTACTCCCATATATGTGCTTATGTTCAAGATGATATTCTGGCAAGCAAATACTGTGTAATCTGAAAAGCAAGAGTATGTCTTTTGGATTAAAAGGAAATTATTTGAGTGTGTGTGTTTCATTTTTTCCCACTTTCCTTTAATTGGTCTTGGACTTTAGAAGCCTGTTGCTCTTCAGCAGAAGTGAAGTTCTTGCTCTCTGGCTAAGTTTACCCAAGTATAGAAGAATGCTCAGAATTAGGACCAATTAAAACTGTTGTTTCAGTAGAAATCTGAGATTTGGAATAAATTTGCTAACAAAATTTTGTCTTTTGCATGTGTATGTATGTAAAATTGATTGTCCAGGTCAGGCTGTCCAAGAATGACAAATGCAGTAGTACATTTGCTGCCTGTTCACATTCTTCTCCATGGGACAGATTCTCCAGCTGTTTTCCATGGTGGGTAGTGGTAAAAGCCTGCACTGATGCTTTGTCTGTGTCATGCCTCTGATTTTGAAGCATTTGGTGGATGGAGACTGAAGTGAACTGGGTTTGGCTCTGAGGGGCCTCTAGGCACTGCAAAAATGCCAACAATAATGGCCTCAGACATCAAGGAGGCTTTTCAGTATTCTTTCATTTCATGCTTTGCAAATACCAGTTCTTTTTAGATGTTTCTGAATGTGGACTTCTGTCAGGAGTGTTTTGGTTTTATCTCTATTCTGTAGTCAGCTGCAGATTACTGTGCAGCTGATGTACCACTGCAGGGAGCAGGCAAACAACTCCCAAATGTTAAAGGAGGTATTTTCTGTATCACCCGCAGGGCAAACAGAACGTAAGGCCAATGTATTTAATGAGAGACAATTCTTCCCTTTCCTCTTTAGTTTTTTTGACCAACTCATTTGTAAATAGCATGGGGTTTCCTTGGCTGTGATACCATTAAGTGTAACTTTGATATAAAGCCTGGGGATGGCTTTAAGTTTCTGTGTCCTACTTCTAGTACTTTTGTGCTTCTAGTTATGTTGATGAGGTGCTTTTGTATTGTCGTTAACCGCTCTGGGCATTTGCAGAGTTAGTTCAAAATTGAGAATGATATCCAAGTATGACAGACTTAAACTGAAAGAACTGTGGCAAGTTTGCATTGAGAGGGCAGAGGGAGTGAGGAAGCAGTACAACAGTGTGTTTCTTTGAATTTGGGAGGTGTTAATGTGCAGCTGAGGCCTTTGGCACTTGTGTTAAGGAAACTTTCCTGACAATCCAGGACCCACTCTGGCAGTCACACTTTCACTGCCTGAGCTGGGACTGAGGCCCTTTGGCAGCTACACTCACCACACTCACACAGTCAGACAGGGTTTCCGTACCAGCTCAACCCCAGCTTTGCCATAGCAGAGTCTCAGATGTCTGGACCTTTAAAATAATTTAATCATGGTGCAATAACAAACTCACAGCTTGAGCTGGTACCTCTGGGGAGGTACCCTGAACAAAGCAGTGCCTCGGCTTTTATACCCTCACAGTCTGAGTGTGCAACAGTCAGGTCCTTAGATCCTGTTGTGTCTCTGAGTGTCTGGTCACCTGGACGGTGCAACAGGTCCCTGTGCCTTTGTTGTGCAAAGGGTTGGTGCCAGTTCATGGCTGTTTGCCTTGGGTTCCCAGTGCCCAGAGCTCAAACTGCAGCTCTCACTGCAGCTATACCCCAAGCTGCTGCCACTGACTATTCCTGAACACTTGGAAAGAACAACTACTGTTGGTGATAGTGGCATGAAACCTCACAAGTAAATCCCCTGTAAGAGATTTGGGAATGTGAATCCAATTCTATCAACAAATCAGCAGTTTAAGAAAATAAGAGATTAGTTTCTGGGTTTAGGCTGTTTACTTATTTTAGCTTTGGAACTGTCTCTCATTCATTTGTGAAAACTTGTGATGTTTTCCTATTCTCTAAACATTCCAGCTGCCATCTCCTGTCTCCCATGCCTGTGAGATCCTGCAGACCAACACAGTCATCTTCTGCCCACCAGTTCAGTCTTCATTCTATCTGCAAGCTGATTTTGTCACCCCTAGAGCCTGTATCTTTTCTCCCCATCTATGCCCCTATGGAGAGCAAAGAGTTCACTAGAGTCAGAATTAACTACAACCAGTTAAAACTGATGTAATTTGCAAACTGTTGCCTGAAATGGGAGATGCTGGTCCTGGTTCCTGTGGCACAGTGCTACTAAAGCCCACCACCTATGCCTGATTCAGACTGAATAACTAGCAGAATTTGCTTAGGGCTTCCTATCAGTCTGACTGTGAATGTGCAGTGGGAGAAACTCAACATGGGTTTGAGACAGCTGTGCTCATCTTAGGTCTCTTGACAGCTCACAGATGTGACCCTTCTTGCAACGTCAAGAGCTGCAACAGTAGAAGCAGGTGGAGTGTGCAGCCCGGGCTGCTGGGGAGAGGGAGCAAGGCCACCACTTTGAGTTTCAGGAAGCTATAATATTGGACATTTTTGTCAATGTGAGCATTGCATTTCCTGCTCATACAACTGCTAGCAGTCACTAACGTGGTCTAGATCATCAGTTCTTCCATCTCCCTCACCTCCTAGTTCCTCACCCAGAGACTGTAGTTATTACTTGCAGGGGCTGTTGTCAGAAGATGTACCTGGTAGAATGAATATTTCTAATTCTACCAAGGTCTAGGAATTAATATTGTGGTGACGCATCAAGCTGCACTTCTTGGGTTAAATGTGTCCTTGACATGCGTATCTAAAAATAGCAAACCTTCAGCACTGAACAAGGTAGAGTTACTGCATATCTTGAGGCCTTTTTTCTGTCCTTAACATAGAGAATCTCATAAGTGGGTATTATGTTCTGCCAATTTTCCTTTTTTCTCTGATGTCTGTAAGTGCATCCATCAACTGCTGATGACTTTGCTGACCTAGACACCCTCTACTTTTTTTCCTTTATTCCCCCTTGCTTTAAACAAAAGCAAGACAATAGATTCTGTACCTAATGGTTTTAGAACTGCTATTAATTCATCTTTCATTCAAGGCTGATTGATTTCAATCTTAGCAGTATGCTTTAGATTGCAAAAGATTTTGTGAGTGTGTTTTCATTATTAAAGGGTAGATGTGACTGAACTTCAGCACACCTATGCTCAAAATGCAGTCTTTTAGCTAAATAAAGCTTGTGTATAGGTTTGAAGATATATTTTTAAATAATCAATATTCTTGCTGATACAAAAACTTTTTCTGGAGATAAAGACTGTCACAGTAGTATGTTCTCATTCAGATATAAAACTGTCTCAAACTTGCTTATGTTTTAGTAAGTTGGAATTTTTGCTTTTTTTTCAGGTTTGTTCTAAAAACCAAATAGCTTTGTTGTCAACATTTCAGAATTAGGTGGTGATATGTGAAGTTGATGAGGAAAACTGAGATTGTTATTCCATGTACTAAACTTTCTTGAAACCTTTATTGTTGACTGCAGAAGAAGAATCTGAAGTGCTTGTTAAGGTTCATGCTTATTAAACTGTCACCATGGTTTTCTTTCTCTGCAGGGAAGGCTGCTTTGTTGCCTGCAAACTGTAGTTAATTGTCCATACTAACTGGTAGCAGATTATTTTGGAAAAGTTTTTTGCCTGAATAATTATCAACTTTGTTTCCCATAGCTGTTTTTTCATGTTCCCTTACTCTCTGTTGAAATAATTATTGAAATACTAAATTATTGGAAAGGCTTAATTTTTAAAGGGGAGAAAGAGGTAAAGAGCAGTGTCAAATGAAATGCTCAGATCAGGTAAGTATACAGCATGTTGATTAAAGTGTCAAATTTAGATGAAATTCAATTAGTTAGGTCCATTGTACATACAGTGCCTTTTGCTGGGAGGAAAACAGTATTAGATACTACCTTTCTGTTTGGTCTAGTTAGGTTTTTTGTTTGGTTTGGTTTTTTCCCCACCTGTTGACCTTTTCTTTCCTGCCCTGGTTTCCAAGTTCCAAAGGACACGAAAATGCTGATATAAGCCAAAAAGAAGTATAATTGGAAAGGAAGTTGTCTTAGCTTTTGATTCCAAAAAGAATACTGTACAATGTAGTCAGGGTACTTGAGCAGGGCTGACATTTGGGGAGAAAAAACCCTCACCAATAATGCATGGAATTGTATTCTAAAATATTTTATGCAAAAGGTAAGTAATTCTAAAAACACAAAATAAACGGAAAAGATGAAATTGAACTTGAAAGTTAAGTTAGCTTCTCTATATGTGACAAAGTGTTGACAAATTAAACTGGGTCACTGTTGGTGAAATTCTTATTTAACCCTTTTCTGCATGTTTAGCATCATCTCCTATACCCCTCTCCCATGGTTAGATTTTTGTTCTGGATTTGTGGATTGTCATGTGTTATTGTGTCCCCATTCCTCCGCACTTTTTGGTTTTTGTTTTTTGGGTTTTTTTTACAAATCTGGTTCCCTTCAGGATCTTACAAAGTCTTCTACAAGACTGGAGAGGAGAAGAGGAGACAGGATGCAGTGGAAGTGCTTCCTAGTGGAACTGAGCTGATGATCGAGCACCCCATTTAATGAAGGAGCACATTTCAATCCCCAGCCCCTACCTGCTCTCATTTTATTGAGTTGACAGCTCAACTCTGACTTGATCAATCTATCATTCACCTGAATTATTTCACTCTGGTTTTTATTAGAGATAGAGTACTCTGTACTAGTTGGTCAAAAGCAACCAGCAAGAACTGTCCCCTTTGGCAACATTTCCTTGTTAATTTGGCTTGTTTTCATCACTTTGCTATGCTCCCAGTAGTTAAGGAGAGTATTGCTTTGCTGCTTTTGCTGCTGAGAGGAAACTGTCTGGAAATGCAGTCTAAACTGAGCTAGAGGGAAACTAAATCAGATTAGGAGGAGGAACAGGGGATATCGATGTAAGAGTAGTAACATGAATAACCAAGCTTTACCAAATGCTTTGGTTTGTCCTGAAGCATAAGAGATGAGAATTGGATGATCTTACAGTGAATCAATTTTTGGTCAGAGAAGTGTGGCAGCCTTCTGCGTCCAGTGCTACAATTTTGTGAATAGCATAATGCAGAGCAGTGAAATTATCCATCTCATAGCCTTCAATATATGATTGAGCCCAAGGTATCAGAAGGAAAAGTCAAGGAAAGCATAGACTGCTGCAGGGATAGTGGGTGAATGATGGAGATCGGACAAGGTAGCAGAGCATGTGCAGCAAAAGGGAATTTGACTGCAGAGGATGAAATATGGTGCAAAGGAAGAACAATTTCTAGGACAAGTCTGAATATCCCACTGTATTTATAAATCTTAGAACTGAGGAGGAGGTAAAACCAGAAAATTGTTGCTGCTGCATGCAAACACACCAGAAGAATAAAACTTCTGTGCTGACATAAGCAAGTAGGATTATGAAACAAGGCAGAACTTGAAACTTTCCTACCTATGAGAAAGTTCCTCTCATAATTTTATTAGTGGGTATTAATCTGCCACATATATAAACATATTGACTATAACCTCTCCCTTAGCAAAGCTTCTATTAGTTGTTTTTCTTTTAATCCTGGTCTAAATAGATTGACAAGGATTATTGTGTAAGAACAGTAAATTGAGTTTCATTGACCCTTGGAATTGCCATGAAATGTGAAAATACAAGTGGTGAGCTTTAGGTGTGTTACTGATGCTTTATCAGTGAAGCAACACAAAGGAAAAACCATACATGAATATTTCTTTCACTTTTGAGAGTAATTATCACACATGGTTTTTATGATTGTTAGTGAAAGCCTTTAAGACCAGTGAATTTTGACCAATTTGTTAGTGAAGTTATTCTGATTTACCCTTTTTATGCTCTTGAAGCACATACATAAAAAAAGAATTTAGCTCTTACTGTGTTGCAACACAAATCTTAGAAGGTAAGAAATTGTAATGGTTCTAGCAAGCACTTTCAACTGATGCGCCAGAGTAGATCCGTGCATCTCTACTGTGTGTTATGCCTGGGTTTAGAAGGGATCAAGGTGTTATACAGCATTCGCAAAGGTTATTTCTGATAATACTAGCCAAGAGAATCTGTGGATATTGAGAATATTTTCTTGTTTGTCAGGTAACAGCCTTTTCTTATGTGCATCTGCTAATAATTTTGCATAATAAAATAATAAGAGGTTATAACATGGTGTTCAAAGAAATAAAACAGAAGGGTAAAAGTGAGGAAGAAACCTCCACCTCCATGTAATCTTGTCCATGAGAACACAGAAAGATATTTCATCATATGAAGTAAGCCTTGAAAGAGGTGATTGCTTCTCATCTAGGGGCAGTTCAAAAGTTTTTTACTTCAGTGGAAAACCCATGTTGACTAAGGAGGTTTTGGAAATGTCCTCATTGACAGCTGGTCATAACAAGTTATAAGTGCTAGGTGGTGGTATAGCATCTATGTACAAGGGTTTAGCAGCTCCATGTTGGGAAGCTTTCATCACAAAGTGAAGTGGGAGGGAAATGGAAAGGTGAAGGGGCTGACTGCTAGAACTGTGCTACTGTATCTTGGAGCAATTGGGCTGTCTGGTGAGGCACGAGCAGAACAGCTTAAATGGCATAGCTGGGACAGGGCAGGTGAGGAGTGAACGTGAGAAGTACTACACATCTCTAAGAGAAAGCTAAATTCCTTAAAAGCTGGATTATCTGGAAGGCCCATGCAGTACCTTGCAAAACTGTCTGGGACTGTCAAAGTGCTGCCTGTCAGTAGATGGTGCTCTTTATATCAGGTAATTGCTCATGCTGCCTGTGTTTGGCCGTGTTTTCCTGTAAAAGGTCTGGTAACATTCTTTAACAGTTAATTTCTATGAATTCTGATGTCTGGGAGATTAGAAAACAGAGGTTTTTGAGGGACTGCCAAAACAAAACAAAAAAAAGAAAAGAAAAAAGTGTTGACTAGGTTCCTTTGAAAACATCTTCCATCCTGGAATTTTTTCAACAACTTCTTTTTCTTGTGTACGTGTACAGTTTTGAATTTGTACAAATTCAGAAGCTTCCAGCATAAAAACCTTGAACAGACATTGTGGTCTAAAATAAAACTACAAAGAACAGACATTGTGGTCTAAAATAAAACTACAAAGCAGATTTGTCAAGTCATTTGCGATTTTTAAGTTTTCTTTTGCATATTAACTTTGTAGTTTTACCTGCTGTTTCTGGACAGATAGGAATGAGCTTATTTCTAAATGTAATGCTTCTCAGAAAGACTTAAATGAATCAATGCAATTGTGAGTTTTACCTGGAGTCATTTATTCATCAGCATTTGAATGGATATAAAAAGCTGCATAAAAATTATTTCCTTATTAATGTCATTGGAGTATTATTGGACCTGTCTGCATTTTTTATTATTCAAAAAATATGCCAGCTCTGAAGGAAAAGAAGTTAAATGTGTTAATTGTGTAAAAATACCATGTGCCAGAGGCTGCTGTTGCGTGAAAAGCCCTGATCTGGGCAGCAGAACAGCATGGAAGACCTAATGGGGAATTTGAGATGCTTAAATTTATGTGTGTTTTTATGTCATGGTCTTATTGAACCGCAGCTACTTAACCAAGAGTTAAATTTTGGCTTGTGAGATGAATTTGCCCCTGGAGTGAATCTTGAGAACTTCCTGCTGTTCACTGCCTGACGCTACTGGTCTGTCTGCAAACAGAAACTGAAGGATTAGTGTGAATTTTTTATGTAATCTTAAACTGCAAGTAAATGGTCCAGGAAAGAGGAGGAACCAAGTTCCTTTCAGAAATCTAATTAAAATATTTCTAGTTCTTATTCAGGGTCAGTTTGTCTTCCCAGCACATTGATTTACTTATCCCTTCACGAATCTCTCTCCAGAAAGGATATATGTTGTATGCACTCAACACATTACAGCAGATGAACATCGTTCCTCACTATGCTTAATTTACCTTCTCTCAGCCCTCTCACATTCATCTTACGACCCAAGTTCCTTATATTGAGGCCAGGTGGGCGTAGTATTTTTAGGAAAACCTCAACACTACATTTCTGCATTCTCACATCTCACAGGAGGATATATTGCTGGCACATTTTGGCCTGTATTTGGGCTGTATTTTTTAATGATACGTTGAACTGAAGATGCAAATCTTCACTGGTGTTCCTGCCCTGCTTAGGCTGCCTGTGGTGCCTGCAGGATGTGCCTGGGAAGGTCCCATTTTCCCTTCTCTAGGAGGTAGATTTTCCCCCACGTTGTCTCTCTTGCCCCTACCCTTGAATTTGGTCTGCCGAGTCCCATCTGTGTGGGCTTTGTAGCTCCAAACCTTCAGGTTTTTGAGCAAAGACAGTGCTTCTGTCACATCCTTCTGTTTTCTTTTAAAGGACAAACTTCTGACCTTTCTTTTGTTTTCAGGTTTATTTGCTGCACTGCAAGAAGAGATGCTTCCTGTGAGTGAGATATCTCCCGCTGGCCTGGGCTGGCCTTGATGTGAATACAGGACTTGTGCTCTGTGGGTTTTTCTCTCTATCTTCTTGTTGGCTAGCTTAGGCTGCTTCCTGGCCAGGAGGGGCTGGTCTTCATGGATCTCAGTTTGAGGCTTTTTGCTTTCTCTAATAAAGAGGATAAAAGGGCATTGTAGTGCTTAAGTTCTTTCTGTGAATATAGGACTTCATAAGGATAAGTGAATGCAGGAATTCCCATATTAGGCAGAGAAGACTAGTTTCTCAAAAGTAATTAGCAAGAAATTATATTGACATCAGAAGTGCCCTGCTTGTTTTGAAAAACAAGTGATGGATCTGCTGTCTAGGTATTCATTTGAGAAATACATTATGACCTGTACGCAGGCATTGCAGTGCTGTTGCACGAATCTGATGTTTGGACTACTCTGCCTCTTCTATCAACATTTGCCTTTTTCCCCTGCTTTTGCTGGAAGTGGAAGCAATGTCTTATTGGGAAGCAAGAGGCTGACCTGTCAGCTGAGGCTCAGAGACCTTTTCTTACTCATACTTGGGTACCTGTCTGACCTATAAAGTTGTTCTCCTCAAAATGTATTTGGCTCAAGAAAACATAGTTAAGAGGCAACTGGCAAAGATATCTAGAAAACTAGGTTGGTGTTGAGGTATAAAATGCTTTGGCTGCTGCACTTGCCTTCTGCATATGAATGAGCCTATCCATAAAGACTGAAAGTTGGCATGGAAAGGTTATACTACTTCTTACAGTACAAGCCTCTTAATTGGCACATCTGCTGGAAACAAAGGTGCCAAAAATGTGATTCACTTGAAAAGAGTAAACCTTGTAAGAAAGCAACCTGACATTATTTAATAGTGATTAAGATCCTCTCATGATGTTGGATGTTCTCCTTGTAAAAATGTACTGTTGTTGAGCTAATGGTGGAATTAACCTCACTACTTGCTAATACTGAAGTAACAGCTTCTTTTATAGCTCTTCTCATATAGAAATGCTTCACTGTCTCTCTCTTTAAGGTGAAAAACCTTTCACCTCCTGTACCTTTCACCTCTGACATACAGCAGCTATTAAAAAATACATAGGTAGTACTCAAACTCTAGGTTGTGATGTGTTGTGTGTCTTCGCAACAGAATACTGTAATTAAAAATGGAAGTATTGAGGTGTGGTCTGTGCTGGACAGATTTACTATGTCAGGGTAGTTCTGTCAGTAAATCCCAAGGATAAATAAAATATCTGTCACTATCATTAATGGCAAGAGAAAGGTATGACAAAACCCATACTATGCCATAGACACGTATTTCTTTAAAAAGCATGTCACCAAAAAACACAGAACCCCTACTGACACTATTAAGTACATGTTTCTGAGGTCAGGCTTAACCTGTATTTGAACAGTCTTTTTATTAGAATGTTTAGAAATCCTGAATGTTTAGAAACATAGAAACATCTGTGTTGCTGCTACTGTTACCTTAAATCTCTTGAAATGGTACTGCACTGTACAATCTCTTATTCCCCTCCCAGGCTTTAAACAGAAACCTATTTGTATTATAGTAATATTCCTAGTAAAGAAAATTAATTTTTATAAGCCTTAGAAAATTCTGCCATTAGTCTGCACATCACCATTTTTAATTGCCACATTTGAGATTATATCCATGTTAGTATGGATAATGTGAATATGTGCATTTAACACTGTCATGGTCCTGTCTAGTTCTTCTCATTTCAGGGCAGCTTGTTTTGTGATTCTTATTGCTAACTTGATAATTGAGAAAGAATCTAGTTAAGTGATTGAAGGACTGTAGATAAGACATCACCAAATATATATATTTATGAGTCAAATTCAGTCTCATGGTTCACAAAACAAATACAGGCTGACCAACTTCCTTTAACACTTTTTACTGAATTTGCAAGTATAAAATCAAAACTTTGTTCTGTTCTTCAGATCTTTACATGCTTAGCTCTTGGTTTTAGCTGTTTATTTTTCTGTAATTAAAGAGCAACAAGATTTCAGTGTATTTTTTATATTTCTGTATAAATTAAACATATTCCAGTCTATTTTGACTATTGGATTCTGTTACTGCTATAGGCTGTATTTTAGGTAATAAATTTTCTATATGACCTTCTTTAAATAAGTATGTGAGAAATTCCAAGAAAATCAGTGTACCTACTTATATACCTGCTTTGTATTTATTTTAATGAAATTACTGATAAGCAGTCTTGGTTTAGTTCAACTGTTGATGTAGCTGCTGAAGATGTAACTTGCAGAGGTGCCAGAATCAGTTTAAAAAAAAAAAAAAGTGGGAATGGAGACTCATTTGTAATTGTTCATTTTGTACTACAGGTCGGTCTTGGGTTATTTTTTAAATTTTTTTTTTAACCTAGATGTGGAGAAAATATTTTTGTACAAATACTGGACTCCCTCAAAACTGGAATTTCAGTTGTTCTGACAGTATTTTTGAATTCAGGACAAACTGTCGGGAAATGGGGAGCTACATTTCATCACCATCTTTGTTATTACATAGTCCTGTTTGCTTTCCTATATGTACCTGCATGGATTTGAACTTACAGCTTTCACCAAGATGGGACACTCTCGTGGCTACTACTACTCTGAACAGAGTATTCTGTGATGAAGCCTTATGCCATAAATCTTCTTTGTAGTGGGTGTAGTACTTAGTCCTTGAGATAGGATAAAAGATGAGCTAACCTGCAAGTTATATGTGCTATGTCAAGGGTGAATGTCTTGAATTTTTTTTTTTTGCTGAGGTGGATGGTTAAGCGCAGTAAAAAACATGTGCTGGTAGTAAAGTGTAGTTAATTACTTGTAAGTTACTATTAATCCAGCACTGTTAATTAAAATTAATTCTGCTTCTTCTTTGCCTGAATAATGGTAAGAGGCAGGCTAGAAAAGTTCAAGAAGGAACGTTTTCTCTTCTTAGCTGCACAAGGCACTTGCTGCATGAACAGAAATTATCTGTTCTCCAGATTTATGCAGGATACAAAGTAAGTTTATGTTTGTAAAACCAGGAAGGTTTGTATTGATTTGTGACAACTGTAATCTGTGATATAAGATAGCGAGCCAGACTTGGGCAGGTTTGAATTGTCTCAGGTAGAAAAGAGGAATCAGGGCTACATCCGTGAAGAACTATCAAACAACTGACATATCTTGTGAAGTAGGAACCCTCACCTTGACAGAGCAACTCTCCCTCTCTGCATTTTTTGGCAAATATCCAAAAGCAAGTATTTAATTTTTGGACTGGAAGGAATCTTTTGTGGTGAGTGAAAAGGGTCTTTAGTTTGGCAAGATTAAAAACAGTTTTATTAGATGAAGTGAATTTTAAAACATTACTCTTTGATTTTGATTTGGCTGTCAAAACCTAAATCGATGGTGCTCCTGGCCATATTTGTGATATTATTGTTGGCCTGTCTGTTCCAGTTGTGGCTTTCAGGATTTTTGATAGCAATTAGAATGATGTCAGGCAAGTTCTTGACAATGCTGAGGAATGCTCTGTCTTCTCCTTTCTCATTCTGACACTTCAGTTCTTCACAGTTTGCTGATAGTGCCACTGCCATTTATATCAACACAGGCATCTGCTTGTCATGATTCTTGCTTTCAGAGTGGGATATCTCATTGAAAGAGAGTACTCTCGTGGGAAACATCTGACCTTATTTATTTTTGCTTGGTGTTTTGATACTGTCTTTATCCTGATCAAGACAATGCTCAATGATAATTTTTTTGGACGTTATTCTTTCCTGTTGTTGGTTATACTTGTGACAGCCTTAAGATGGAGTTAATTCCCTCTAACAACCTCTTAATTATCAGATGAATCTCATTATATTTCATAATTTGTATCTGCTCCTCCTCATCTTCCCCTTGCGGTCCTTCCTGGAGAGGTCTCACCTGACCGTGTTCTCTTTGTGCTGAAAGCCCTGAGCTGGTGTTGCTTAGGTGTCCTCATCTCCTTCTCTAATTCTCTTCTTTCCCCTACAATGTCAGAAGTCTGTCCCCATTTGTGTAGTGGCTGGATTGAAGGGGCAGTGATATCTCTGTGGGTCCAGTTTGTGTCTCTCTTTGGACTTCAGAGGTGTTTGAACTAACTCTTAAGCTTCTCTTAAAAACCGAATATATTCTGAGAATGTGGATTTAGGTAAACCAGAAGGCATGACAGCTCCGATTCTTCTGCTGACCAGTGGTGGAAAATAGTATCCTTTTGTGTGTACTTGTAACTGATCTTGTCTTCTGTGGGATCCTGTATGTGGGCCCTGATGTGAGGCAGCACGATGTGCCCCCAGATCCATCCATGTGTAGGACAATACTCATGGGAGTGATGAGGAAAGGGCTGAGATCTGGGCTGTGTGCTGCTTCCAGCACCAGCTCTGTCAGGCTGTGTTTGTAGATGTGAGTGCCCGGGGGGCTGCACAGCCTCCAAGGCTTGCTCATGGTGTCATTATATGACTCTCTGCTATGCTCAGGAGGTAGCAGATTAAGCCAACAAGTTGCATTTTGCATCTTGCCATGGGGAACAAGTAAAGTTTGGACTGCAAATGTGAGGCACAAACTTGAAACTCAGGGAATGCAAGGCACTAGCTGACCACACTTCCAGCACAATTTGGGAGTTTTGTTAGGTCTCCCGTGTCTCTACAGGTTTCATTTAAAGCAGACTTTGAGTGTTGGTCAG
This sequence comes from Sclerurus mexicanus, assembly GCA_013396755.1. Lineage (NCBI taxonomy): Eukaryota > Metazoa > Chordata > Aves > Passeriformes > Furnariidae > Sclerurus > Sclerurus mexicanus. The sequence goes on from VWZF01004276.1 coordinate 513,596, forward strand.
TCGTAGGTGTATGACTTGCACTATAGTTGCTGGAGTGTCTCTCTTTTAGTCCTTGCTGAGTGGCATTAGGGTTTATGTCTTGGCTAAACTGAAGTTGGTGGAAAGTTGTCCTTTAAAATGTGCTTTAAACTAAATTGTAATGATTATTTTAAATTATATTTTTATTTGCCATACTGAATTCTTATTTTTCAGTGACTTAATAAATTAGAATTTCTAATCCAATTAAAGTTTGAAACATTCAATCTCTTATCAACATAAAAGAGAAGGTATCTTCCAGTATTTTTCTTGGGGGAATTTTTTGTTTGTTTTGTTTGTTTGATTGGTTTTTATTAACGCATTTCCTTTGGTTTGTCATTTTCATCTCTTCTTAGTATCACAATTCTCAACATCCCACATGGCAACCCAATACAGCAGAGGTTTCAGGGGTTTTATGGCATGTCTGCTCATTACTGTAATTTTCTTTTGTCTTTGCTTGAAAAATCTGTAAGTATAAACTATCTGACTACCTAAGAAAGTGCATTTCTAAACCAAAATGTCCTTTTCAGATTTTTCAATATTTTAAGATAACACATTCACGAGCCTGGTTGATTTCTTCTTAGAACTTGAAGCCAGCATTTGTGTTAGCCATTGATTCTGAATTCTATATAGTCGGTTTAATGTTGAAGAGGTAATTTGGAGTATATGAAAGAGATTCATATTTTCTCAGCTTTAGAAATATAACCCCAGTAATGTTTTAAAAAAATCATGCTTTTGAAATTCTTGCTGGGCATTGCTGTTTCAATTGCTTCTTGTCATAAAACGATGATGCTGTTAGTCTTGCTTCCAGAGCAGCCTGAAAGATTGATAATAACTTAGCTGGCTCTTGGAACTGTGTAGTTTAAGTTCCCTGCTTTATGTATCTATACCGGATACACATAAAATTTTATTTTTCTAATTTTTAAATATATCATTGGCCCTTTATAGTTTGCTTGCAGAAGACATTATGTTTTGATTTAACAAATATTTCCTTCTCAACTTCACACATGAAACAATCCCATTTCTTTCCTTCCAGTCTCTCACTCTGGTCACAGACACATCAATGGTTTTCTGAGACATTTTAATGTTTCCTGCCCCAGCTGATTCTGTATTGTTCTCGGGGTGACAGCCACCCATCTTGCTCTCTCTGTCCCTCCTAGGTGGCAACAACCTTACTACTTCTTTCCCTTGCTCTTCTCATACCTCCCCTCGCACCTGTCAGCCCCCTTTTCCCTCGAAGTGCCTCACTGGGTTAACATCCTGGTTCAACATTGAGCAGCTGTACCCACATCTACTCCCTGTGAAGATTTCTGTGTCTGAAACACAGCCGGCAGAACATACACTGTTGGTCTAATAAATGATGGTGCTTTTCCTTGCAGCCTTGCCTTTCTTGTGTCCTGTCCTGACTTCGGCTAGAATAGGCTTAGTTTTCTTCTTAGCAGCTGGTACAGTGCTGTGATATGGATTCAGTATGAGAATAATGTAGGTCACAAACTGATGTTTTGGTTGTTGCTTAGCTGTGCTTTCCCTAAGCTGAGGACTTTTAAGTGTCTCATGGTCTGTCCCTGAGCAGATGCTGCACCAGAAGCTTGGAGGGAGCTCTCCAGGAGAGCTGACCTGAACTCGCCAAAGGGATATTCCATACCATAGGATGTCATGCTCAGTGTGAAAACTTTGGTGGGTGTTGGCCAGAAGGGCCAATCTCTGCTTGGGGACGGGATGAGCATTGGTGAGCAAGTGGTGAGCAATTGTATTGTATTGTTTTACTGGGGATTTGTTTCTCTCTCTTTTCCCCACTTCATTTTAATTCCTATTATTATTTCTATTGATACTATTATCATTAGTATTATTATATTTTACTTTGTTTCACTTTAACTGTTCTTATCTCAACCCAGGAGTTGAGTTTAACTTTTCTCCTGGTTCTCCTCCCCATCCCACTGTGTGAGTGAGCAGCTGTGTGGTATTTACTTGCTGTCTGGGGTTAAACCATGACAATCCTTTGACCAACACCACTGTAAAAAAAATTGAAATTGGTTCTGCTTTGTCTTTTTCTAGTTAAACTGGAAACTGCAGAGCAGAGTCTCCCAAGATATATGTTGGAGCAGAATCTGCCTTAATGTTTTCAGCAGTGCCTCTTTTATCCATCTGTTTTATGCAGAAACTGTAGGGTCTGACTGGGTAAATTTGAATGCAAATATGCATTGACTTTGCTTATATGTCAGAATCAGTATGCTGGCATATTGGATGGTACAAATAGTATGAGGCAGCCTTCTTCCAGCAGACCTGCAGCACTGTTTGACTGAGGGCTCTGATCTCCACAATCCCTGGGTTTTGTAATCTGAGCATGTTTGTAAATACACAAAATGTTAGGATTGGAGAAGCTCTTTTAAATAACTTGTCTCATGATATGTAACATAGTTTTAATAATGAGGTTGAATCCTTCATCACTCAAAAATACAGAAGCCTTTCTTTCTTGCTGGACTAAAATATGATAAATAAAGACAAAGAAATTCTGATGAATAATTGACCTTCAGAACTGGCAGGCTTGGTAAACTGCACCTGAAAGGCTGACAAGATAAATTGTACGTTGTTGCTTAGGAAGAGCAGGGCTTGGTGGCTAATACTACTCTGAACACTGAAATACACTCTAGTAATGCACAGGCTGTAATTCTTATTTATTTAGTTAGTTAGTTATTCTTGGATTGCTGATTTAAAATATTGTCTTCCCTACACCACAGAACAAAGAGAGTATGAAATTTTGTCACATAGTAAATGTGCTAGTTTTTTCTTCTTCTTGTGAGTATTTTTTCTATTTTGAGATTCACATAGCAAAAACTGGGGTTGGGTGAGAAAGACTTTGTCACAAAATCCTAAAGAAGCAGGGTTTCCTTCAAATATACAAGGAAAGAACAGAATACTGGAGACTTATTCTCATTAGGTCTATATTTGGCACAAGTTGGCATAGTGTTTGGTGGGATTAGAACTCTTAAAGGGTTGCAAGCAAAGGTGATCTTAGGATGAGTTTATGCCAGGAAAATGGAAGGGAAGGCCAAACCAAAGATAATTTTTTAATATGCTTTTTATTTTAATCAGTTTGGGCCTATTGTTTGAGCTGATAAACATAAATAAAGTAAAACGTAGTGTGTTTTCTACTTGTCTAGGTAGTTTATATGTAGTTAATGGCAGAGGTCTCATTTATTAGGTATGTTTATAGTAATTTTCCTGGGTTTACTGAGATTTTTTTTGTATGAGATCTAGCTTTAGAGCAAGAAAGAAACAAAGAAATTAATTTTGTGTGAGGGAAGCATATTTTTAATAGCTTTTCATTTAGAACATCTGGTTGGAAAATTATTTTGGGTATGATGTTCCAAAAATGAAAATGACTACAATATACTTTTTAGAACCATTGCTCAAAAAACCCCTGTATTCCTCTAGCTCATTAAGTCCTTATGAATCAGAAAATTAAACGTAATATTTGATGTTGTCAGTGTAAAAATGTACTCTTTGGACTGCATTTATAAGCTTAAGTGCAGCATGTTTCTGTCATAATTCTGAACAGTGGACAGTAAGAAGTCAGCATATATGTTTGCAGTGCAGTGATCTCTATGTTGCACAGCATAAAAGCGACATTTGAAAGCATCTTTCAGTTACATAGGGACAGAGGAATGTGTTAAATTTGTTCTGTAATTGTTCATCAACTTGTTCTTCATCTATTTAACATGGTGGTGCTTAAACCTTTTAAGAGGACAGTAGTTGCTGAACTGAAAAGAGCAGCCCCTTGGTAAAAACGAACATTGGCACTGCTTGTGTACTTTCAGTTAGGAATAAATAGCTTGTAAATCTAGAGCTAGTTATACATATTTGTATACAAATATTTGTCATTTAAGTATTTTCATGATGTACAAGAAAAGCCCATTAACAATTTGTTTTTCAAGGGCTGAGAGACTTTTCTCTAGTCTTCAAAAATTCCAATGCTCAAGAAATACCTTTAAGCAGTAACTCATATAAAGATAGAAGTTGAAGTCTTGACCCTGTTGTTCAGGGATTTCTATGGTATCAGAGAGACTGCGTTATGTGGCTATTTTTACTTGTTTGTTTCTTTGAGGTAATTGTGAGCAACACACATTTATATATGTGTGTAATAAAAACCAGCTAGCTGATACCGTAAGACTGGGCTCTTCATTGAAATTCGGTTTCTTCTTTGACTCAAACAGTAGTAACAAGTAGGCCAGAGAAGTTCAAAAGAGGGGCCTTTGATCTTCCAAGCTGCATGAGGAGCTTGGAGTTACAGGGCACTTGCTCTCCCTGCAGAGGTTGCCCCTTGTCCAGGCCTGTGCAGGTTCCTGTATGTGTAGAAGACTGATGAGCTTCTCAGAAAGGGCAGAGGTAGAGCGAGCACTGTCCTGGTTATAGTGCACCTTCACTGCCTCTGGAAGTTTCTTTTTCTGGGCATGCCAGGTCTGTCAGTCAAGCTTCTTCTGCCTGCCATAATGTTGGTGGGTGGCAGCAAGATGAGAATGATGATTTGGGGAGGTTTTTTGGCATTACTGTGATACCTTTAAATGTGGATGATGCCTATTAGTGTTTCTGATGAGTGTATTTTTCTTCAAATCAAAAAAGGCAGAGCTAGGAGATGTGCACTGTGTTATACATTCAGCTATAATTTTCCTGCCAGTTATCTAACTTCTACATAGGCAATAAAAAAGAGATAGGGACAATTGGGCATGAGAAATTCAAGACACATTTGCCTGCTGGATTTTTAGGTCTGCCATATTCACTCTCTCTAACTTAGTATCTTTGCATGATGTACTTTATGGACTTAATAGGACATGCAAAGCACTAGCTTAAAACTGCTTTGGTCCTTAGGGCTTCTAGTAATGAAAAATTACAAAGCAACTTTGAAAAGGTCTGTTGGACAGAGTATATCTGTGTAAATGCTGGAATAAACCCTGGCTGGCAATATGGAAGGAATCTGCCATGAGTCCTAGTGGAGAGAACGGTTTGAGATGACATTCCTTTTCATCTCAAATTTGTGCAGAGAAACTTCTCTTCAATCTTTTACACCACCGGAGAGCTGGAGGACGGGATTCTGCATGTGTAGAATGGAAACAGAGACACTTTGATATTATTCCCTGGACTCAGTAGCTTGACAAAATAATGAAGTAAATGGATACATTGGTGTTCACATGCACTTACATCAATAGTGTCCAATGTTAAACATTTATTGGTAATAACCACTTCGAATGTATTTTCTTTTTTTCTTGTTTTGGCAGCTTTGACAAGATGTTTTAAGTCCCTGCAGTTCAGGTTGCGTAGAACTCAGCATTCTTATATGGTTAAAAAAGTGTATGTGGAAAGGTGAATTGTTTGATTAAATGAATTGTGACTTTGTACATATAATAATGCAATCAACTTAATTTATGTATAAACTTTATTATAAAACTCAATTTTTAAGGAAGTATTGAACTGTGTTCTTTTTTAAATTTTTATTTATTATAAAGGAGCAACTGTTTTAAGCGGGAGCCCTACGTATTTCACATTAAAGTGATTGTAGGAGAGTTAAAGGTAAAAAGGAAGCGTAAAAACTGTAGCTGCTCGCACATCAGCCTAAATGCTCAGGATGAACCAATATCCCCAGCTCTACACTCTACTGGTGTGCAGCCTCCTTTCCCAGGCAGAATTAGTCTTTAGGTTTGTTTCCATTAAAGGCTTTTGTTGCAAGATCTTTACTAATTGTAGCTGAGGACCATGCCTGGCCTGAGGATATTCCTGGTCTTCCATGGTTGTATCCAAACTGGGACACAGATGGACATCCCTCTTGTGAGTTGGAAGGTTTCAAAGTGTGCATCTATTGCCCTTTGACTGTCATCAGTTAAACTGTGGTTCAAGTAAGACATGGTGCAGTATGTTTCTGTGATGCAAGAAACATGTATGCAATGCAAAATGTTATTAAAAACCTTTCACTGTGTGCGATTCCTGCGGGATGTGTTCGAATAACTGGGTCTTGTGTAACGTGCTGGTGATTATTTGGTATCTGCCAGTCAGAGCAGCTCCTATCTTCATTTATTATTTTAATATTGTATGTGGATGTCACAGATGAATATTTCTGAAACTTGTGCGTGGGCTAAACATAATTTTCAATTCTTCCTTCTGTGTTTCTAGTCCGGGACTGTGAAGCTGACCAAGCCTGTGGCGTTATGGACCCAGCAGGATGTCTGCAAATGGCTGAAGAAACATTGCCCTAATCAGTATCAAATCTACAGTGAGTCATTCAAACAGCATGACATAACTGGTAAAGTATGCACTATCAGAAATATTTTACTTACTTAAAATGTGGCAAATTGTTTTACTTTGCTGTTAATAGATTGTGACTGTGCACTGAGGGCTTTTTGTTGATTATATGACTAGAGAGTTGCAAAGTTTAGAGCAGAGGGAATATTCCAGCTTTCATAGAATGTGCTGAGTGGTTTTCCCATCTCTCTAAAACATAAATTTCAGATTTTTCAGAGTCAATATAACAAGGAAAGAGGTCGGTCTTTATGTAGGTAAAGGCCCCACCCTGTTTATTCCAAATAAATNNCCCCCCCAAGCTCTAAGCAATTAAGAAACATCCTATGAGGAAAAACATGATTTATGTAAATTTTCTTTTTTTGTTGGGGTGTTTCACCTTGAGTTCATACTCTTTTTTGTGGCCTTCCCCTTTTTTAAAAAAAATATTAAAATTAACCTTTGAGTCCTTAGCACATAGGATGGGAAGCAAGCCCCTCTGTAGGCCTGAAGCAAGTTCATTTCCAGCAGATGTTTGTCTGACTTTGTTCTGGAAAATTTGCAATGGAGATTTTTGCATCTCTTTATTAGTATTTTTTCTTAGTATTTTTTGACCTTTAAAGTTGGTATTTCTTAGTATCAATCTAAACTATTTTTTCCAGCAAACAAAACTGATTTCTGTTCCAAATGTGGCTCAAGTACAACCAACTATTCTTGTTGCCTTCACTGAATAAGGTGCTTCCCAGTTGCACATACTTTCCTTGTCTAGTCAAAAAATACTTGGTTGTTCTGCCATGGTTTGTCCCTAGATACATGCGGGACCTCCAAACCTTCAAAACTCGGTGTCTTTTCTTAAAAGAATATATTAAAAGCATAATTGTATTTTATTTTCCTGTTTTCTTTAGAAGTTGGTATTGATTTTATTGATCTGCTTGACTTGTCAGCTCTACTCAGTTTGCTGTAGTTGTCTTTTAGCTGACCACTTTGAACTGACATCAGTTTAGCAAATATAACTTGGGAGTTAACTAGGACTTTTACTCATATACTGGGTAGCAATTAATCTGCAAAATGTCTAGTGTGGAACACTAATTTGTTCTCTAAAGTGTTGGTATACAAAACTGGGAATTATAATTCAGACATTTAATGTTAAGCAGAGATTTGAGTTTCACATAGAAATCTCAGTCTTAACAATAATGCATTGTTAACTAATGTGTATTTCAGTCAGTGTCTGTTCGTATATGTGTACTTGTGGTGTTTCCAATTTTACCTTGATTCCTGTTGCTATTTTCTTTTTGATAATATATGAATGATTGCAAACATGGCAAACTAAACTACCAATATTTGTTTACTGTGTAGCCATGAGTACCTATACACACTTAAATGTGAGAGGTAATTTGTACTGGTTTGGTAAGTGTTGAGATTCAATACATAATCATTGTGCCCATTTCCTCTCAGTCACCATCTGCTGAATGCAGTCTGTGTCTCCACCCATGTGTACAGAGCTGACTGCATCCAGAACACTACCAGAAGAAATTCAAGCTATTTTAAAATATTTTCTAATACTGTTTTACTATCATATTGTCTATTTCTAGAATTAAGGAAGAAGTAATTTTCATTTCAACACAAACATAGATGGAAACCTTGTAGTTTCTTTGCAGATGTGCAAAGCTTTGAACTTTGTAGACCACGCTGAAAAAAGAATTGAGATCAATCTTTCTTAGTTTGCACAAAAGAGACGTAAGGAAAATATTGGTAAAAGTGTTAGAAAGTAAATCTGCAGGAAAGAAAATAACTTCAGCAACTATCAAAGAAAAAACATGATCACTCTTTGTGCAGATTTCATAAAAGTATACTGTGATAGTATTATGAGTGAAATCATTAACTCAGGAGGATATTTCCAGTGCTGTTGGTCCCCATGACAGATTATTTGAATTCTAATAAAGGGATAAAACAGTGGATTTGTGGTTCATAAAGTAGCGTGGGAACTAATGTGAAGATGGAGCCAAGGTAGAGCAACTGTTCCCAGACATAGCTATGGAAAATTGATGTGGTTGTTGAAAATTTCTCAGGAATTAATATGAATTTACAGGCTATTTTGTTATGAAAAAATATGATACAAAAGAGCTTGAAGAAAATGACATTAAAAGGATATTTGAACTTTATTTGAAGGTAAAATTTAAGGCATGGTCATAAGCGAGGAAAATAATCTTGAGCAAACATATCTAACAATTGGTAGCCATAGGTATTGAAAAGTGTTGCATTTACTTGAGACTGTTCATTGCTGATTACAGTTTATTGAGTTGGGGATAAAAATGCAACCCAAAATGAGCTTTCCTTGCAGAGATTTTATACCTTTTACTTATGACAAAAAGCAGCTGCTGACGTATAAGAAAAAAATGCTTCATCTGGAAACTTATCTAGTAAGAAAAATAATCTTCATATTAGCAATGATCTTGAGGGTGTCATGGGACAGAGTGTACTGTCATCAGATTTGCAGGTGACAGAAAATTGGAGGGTAACAGTCTGTAGACTCAAGAGTAGGGACCATGCACAGGGATCTGGGCCTAGGGACAGATGCAGGCTGGAGGAACGTGTCAGCAGGAACCTTATGGAATTCAACAAGGACAACTGCAAACTTCTGCAGCTGGGAAGGCTGAGCCTCTTGTACCCCACTCAGTGTGGAGTTGACTGGCTGGGAAGCAGCTTTGGTGAAGAGGACCTGTGGTCTTGATAGTCAGGACGATAAAATGAACCAGTGTTGTGCCTTGGAAGCAAAGAATGCTGACAGAGTCATGGGCACTGTTAAGAGGGACATAGTAACCTGGTCAAGGATAGTCATTATTCCCTTTTACCCTGCACATTTTAGACTACAGTCCTTGGATCTCCAGTGCAAGTTAACATGAGGGCCACCAAGATGCTCAGGGCTGGAGCACTTGCCCTGTGACCAGTGGATTGAGGGAGCTGGGCTTGTTCAGTCTGAGGAAGAGTCAGCTTGCTGAGGTGGGATGGGGGGACTAGAACCAGCCCCCAGTGTGTGGAAGAAGGTTGTCAAAAAGATGGAACCTGACCCTTCACTGTGATGTATGAGAGACACCAGACTTGAGCTGAAACAAGAGGCTGAGGCTGAACATAAGGAGAAACGTTTTCCTCATGAGGACAGTGAAGCACTGGAACAGGTTGCTCAGTTTCTGTCCTGGGAAAGTTTCAAACCACAGCTAAATAAAACCTTGTGCAACCTGATCCAATCTCATAGCTGACCTTGTCTTAAACAGGAGTTTTGGCCAGAAATTGTCTGGAGTCCCTTCCCATCTAAATTCTTCTGTGGTCCTATGATTTGTTGAGTACTTACTGAGTACCCTAGAACCAGTGAAATGCTTCTTGCAGCCAGTTAGGGAGAATTAAATATGGAAATGTCTAATAAGAAATTGGGAGATTTTTTTTATATGTAACATCCTTGGTTTCAAGGAGTGAAACATTTGGTTGACTTACTCAGCAACAGCTCAGAAGGATTTTTCGTGGTGTTGGACCCAGAGGCAGAACCAAAAGAATTTGAAGGAGTAATGCTGAGCAAGGTCTAAGGGCATCTGATAAGAATTAGTAGTGATGGGAAAAATAAGACAATGAAAAGGGAGGAACAAAAATGACAGTGGCCTGTACAACCAGTAAGGCAATGTCATGGTAGGGCCATGTCACTCGAAGGTCTACAACTGGTGTTGGTGTTTACACTGGTAGGAGGAGACATAAAAAGTTGCACTGATTTGCCAGTTTTTCATACTCATTTTATACTGATATATTCCAGGGGATAAACCTGAGAAATGGAGCTTGCTTTGTGTGCATTTTTGGCTTTGAATTTGTGAGGCAGCAATCCTTTGAAATGACTGGGGACTTGTAGAAAGGTGAGTTGTTCTTTGATGGTCTTATCCTGTAGCATTGAAACAAATGAAGATTTTTGCAATGTCTCAGCATTAACGGAAACAAGACTGGGCATAGAATGGCTAAGGAATAACCATTTGGGGCAAGTGGTCCATGGAGAAAGTAATAAAGATGATCTAAGGAACGGCTTTATGGATGTGTATTTGTTGGAAGGGAGGGAAGGAAGAGAGAGGAAGGGCAGGAAAGGAAAAGGAAAAGGGAAAGGAAGACCCTGCTTCATGGTGCTAATGCATGTCTTCAGACATATGAGGTTTTAATGCTATGATCATTAAACAAACTTCATTCTGTCAAAGTAATACCCAAGAGGTACCTTGGTCCGATTGAAAGAATTTGATAGGAGGTACTTGAAAGGACTCAAGTCTTTTTAAATTAAACTTTTAAGGATGAAAGGAACAGGACTCAACCTCATTTTAGTTTCAGCAAGGACCAGAATTTCTGAATATTCATTAAATACCAAACAGCACCTCAGACAATGAAATATGAACTGCTACTGAGAAACTGCTGGAAATAGTCTTAAAATCTGGCTAATTCTATAACCTCTAAAGATGCTTGCATTAAATCGGCTTTATTGACATATTTTTATGAAATTCATATAAAATCATGCTTTTAAAATCTGAATTATTTTTTTTCACTACAGTAATATTTTTGTAGTTGCTAGAGTTTATCATATCTGATGAAATGCTCCAGTTATTTAGCATGTTGGTGAAGGGATGTTCTTGTGGTGTAAGATACTACACTGGAATTTGGAGACATCTTTGTTTCAGGTTGCTCTGGTATTCTTTGGGAGCACACTGAATCCTCAGGATCTAAGTAACTCCCTCCATACAGAGAAAGTCTGGGTATTTTTTAATCAAAGTGTTGCTAGGTCTCTTTCCCATTTTCAGAACATATATAATTTAATTCTGCCCTTTGTTTCATGTAACTCCTCTGAGTTTTGTGGTGCAACCAGTGCAGTGACTTGGTGGTGAAAGGCATGCAGTGGAGCACAGGAGGCCTGGGTTTCTCCCCTAGCTCTGGGACAGAAAGGGTGACCAAAACCAGGTGGGTTTATTCACCGTGTTGTGACTTCCTGATCATGTTCATCCTTTGCCATATGTTTTGCTGTCTGTACAACAGAGATAAAGTGATATATATACAAAAGACGTTGTTTGAATCAGCTGCATCTTCCTGTTAAGGGGTCTGTTTCATTTGGAACAATTTCTGCTCACTTCCTGATCTTTTCCCTGGCAAGTGATTCCAGTGTTATCTTTCACCCTTCCATTACTGATGAATATCACACTGACCCACAATATCTCTTGTGCCAGTGATTTAGCACACCTAATGTGAGGCCTGATACAAGAAGCAAAATGAGGTCTTCTGTAAAATGGCCTCTGTAGGTGTTCCCCATCTGTTACCTAACACCTGTCCCTCAAGAGTCTTCTCACAAACCCTGCTGTAGTTACAGTGTAGAAAACTACACAAACTGGCACTTCTTCTCAGATTATTTTGTTGGACATTCTTTTATTGACCCTTATAAACTGGTCATTACCTACCCTCTAGGTTGTTATTAGTAGAGGAGTCTTTAGGGTCACCTGTAGGACTGGTACCAAGCAAAGAAGGTGCTGGGTCAGGTCAAGATGTTGTAGGAAGTACTTAAGCCCCCTTTAAAGCATTGTTGAAGTTTTGCTTACCATGTTTTTCTTTGATTGGTCCCAAACCTGTAGCAAGTTTTGAACATTCTCCAGCATTGTCACACATCTCAGAAAGCACCTTCATTGTGTCCAAATAGAGGCTATTTCTGATAAAGTATTTGTTATTTTCCTTGTTTTGCATGTGACAGTGCACTTCAGTGTAAAAGATGTTTTCTGCCAAGCAGTGTTTGTCTGGTATGGACAGCAGGAGCAACTTCCATCTCCAGCCATCTCTGTGAAGCCCTTGCCTTCTCCATGGTGCAAAGCTTAAGCCAGCCTTACCCTCGGTCCTTATTTGTGCCAGGTTTCCATGCTCTTTCTGTGAGGTCCTAATAGCAGTGTTGGTTGGTGGGCTGTCACATCAATCCTGACTACATCCATCCGCAGTTTGAAAAATAAAATAAAATCACTGCTTTTATTCTGCTGCCTGGATAAGGTCAGACCTATTTGCAGCATTCTTTGCAGAGTTGTGATGCTCATGTTGTGAAATGTGAGAGACTAAAGAGTATTCCCTGTTTCATACTTGGCTGCTCTCAAATTTTTAACATGTGGAACACATCAAAGAGTGATGGGTGTGGGGATAGGGCTCCTGTTTGCATGCTATGTAGCAACTGTTCTTTTTGCATGGAAAATAATATCAGAAATACATTAGTGTAACCCTGTGTTTATATAGTGTAGAATTGAAAGAAGTTGGAAAAGTGGAAATCTTCATTATTCAACCTCCTACTGATACAGAAAATTTTGTATGAAAGTAATCTCTCATGTCTTAGCAATGGTTTCTGGGTCTGGCTTTTCTGTGAGATTTTAGCTCATGAAATATATAGCAAAATTCCACAACAGGAGACAGCACTATAATGGCTCATGAGAGATCTGCTTTGACCAGGAAGGCTCATCTGCAGTTGAGAAGGGGACAATGAGGCACTCAAACACTTCATGGGAGTTGTAACTTAATTATTAACATAGGTGATTATTTTCTGATCAATTGTCTTTTCTGTGAAAAATAATCTGTGGAGTTTATCAATTAGTAATGAAATGGAGCTATTTTTTCCTCTATGCACAAACCAATGGGGAGTGTCTGATGCTATTATTTGTTATATAAAATCCTGTGTGGAAGAAGTGATAATATCTTCTGTTCTGTTTGATAGGAAAGGGGAGTTGATAAAGGGCAATTGAAGCATTTTTGGCCTTGCTTGCCAATAACGTATTAAATTCTATATCTACTAAATTCAGAATGAAGTTTCCACTCTCCTACTCCATTATCATCTGTGAGAGCTGCTGTGCAAGTAGCTGATGAGTGTTTCACACCGTTTTCTGTCTTACTGGATCTATCTTGGGTAGCTTTTCCTTGGTAGGCTCTCTCCACTTGTGAGTATCTGGGAAGATCTCTCATGATCTGAGTAAACAATTGCTCTACAGCATACTCAAAAGTGAATTGCACTCTAGCTGCCTCTTTTTCTTCTCTCTGTCACTATATAAGAATTCAGTAAGAGCTGTGGTAGCCAGATTTGCTGTGGCTGTTACTACTGCGTGATGCAGAACACAGAATCCAAATCATCCTTGAACTGAAAAATATAATTCCTGTCCTTTAGCTTCATATTTGAAATTCCCTGACAACTTAGCTTAGAGGAGTTCTTCTGTACTCTTAGAGTATGAGTATTTAAGGGACAGAAGGAAAAGATATATTGCTTTTCATTTGAAGCATTGTTTACTTGCTCCTCAGTGCTTCTCATGTGCTGTGAGCTGTTGGGGAATTAATGTTTCATAATTATACATGCAATGATAATTGGATTATTCCTTTCCTCTAACATAAGGGTTTTTTTCATTTTTAGTTTAATCTTGTTCTATTTATTTTAGTAATTTTTTTCCTAACTAGAGATCATATCGTTTTACCACTCTCCTTGAAAAAAGATCTTTGTTGTACACTCTTTATAAACCTGATCCACTCTGTTCTCTGTAGAACACTGATTCACATCAATGTCATGTAAAATGCACTGCCAGAACCTCTCACCATGGCAGCCAGTTTCAAAATCAATTTCTGTTTCTTACTCAGAAGGGATCTAAAAATGTGAATTAGGGTAAGATATGGAAAACTGTATCAAATGTCGTAGCAAAGCCTATTTCAGGAATTCTCAATCCATATTGTAAAGCTCTGTGATGTTTCCTAGTTTGCTGATAAGGCTGCACAGTGTATGTGCAAGAAGAAATGAACACTGATTGTGATCCACTGACAGAGCAAAAAAGCCTACGAGCTATAGATTTAGCCTTTGGGTTCTTACCAGTCTATCTTAGGTGATTCAGGCATCCAGCTTAAGTGAGATTTGTAAAACCAGTGGTAAGAGAGTAAATTGCTGTAGTAATCAGTGAAGAGGCAAGGGCTGCCTCCAAGAGGATGAATTTGATAGACTTAATATAGCTAAGAGAAGATGTAATGAAAACACCCCTTTTATGTTCACTGGGTTTCCTTTGTTCACCTTTTCTTTTGTGACCCATTGCATGGTCTCGACGAAGCATGCTTTTTATCAACTCTTTTTTCTTGCTTTGCTTGGGAGCTGATTGCTTTATTATAAGTTCTAATATTTTGCTCAATATCAAAGTTCTATACTTTCATTTTATTTCTTAGGATGTTCTTTTTCTACACATCACGGTTAGTGGTTACATCATTACTTTACCATCCTCCTTGATCAATCACTAGGCTGTGGGATCCCTTTACCCATCATCTAGGCAAGGTGAAGCACTGTTGTTACTTTGAAGACCTTCAAGGGATAGCCATAGAATGCAGCATTGTTAACCCTGATGGCACTTCTTTATTTCCTTTTTTTCATCTCCCCACTTGATTAATACTGATGAACTCCCTCAATATGTGCATAATGGTCTGAAGTCTTTCCACTCAAAGGATGGGGTCCTTAGTTTAGAACTGGCCACTGAATATTTAGACCTTCACATGAATTGTGTTGGTTCCAAATGTTGTGCCCTGACTGAAGTCTCAGTAGGCTGTTATTCTGTGTTGTTTTCTTAAAATTTCTGCTGTATCTGTGTAGTCTGGAATTTATTTTTCCAGCTTGCTTAAACTGATGGTTAGCGCTCCTGAGCTCTCAATTCCCATGAAGTCAGGTTTTCCTGCAGCACTTCAGAAGTTCTGGATCCCATTCTGGTGTGAACCAGGACAAAAATGGGAGATACTGCAGGGTCTCCTTCCAGGTTACTTTTGCTATTGTTTGGGAAGGAGTATTTGTCACCTTTGCTGTGCAGCTACAAGGTCAATTATATGGCTCAGTTGTAGGTAAGGAAAACTTAGGTGAGAAAAACTGGAGGGATTAAGTGGAGGAGTTGTTAGAAGACCTTACAGTTCTTCACTTCGAAAAAGTGAATTAATTTGCTGCTTAGTGGGCGTGTGTTTGTGATATCAGTGAGCAGCTAGAGCTGATTCTATTTATTTCAGCTTGTTACTTGCCAGCATGTGCTATTCATGATATGGGGATTTAGTCTTAGTGTAATCTTGTAATTATTTGGCAGTGTTCCTGAGTCTAATAACACAGCTAACCTCATGGTGAAATGCAGAAGGAAGCTCTCCTGAAATCTGAACCTGCATGAAGCCAGAGCTGAGAGTTTGACTTCTGTTTTGGACATCAGGAAGAACGTCTCCACTGAAAGCGTGGTCAGGCATTGGAATGAGCTGCCCAGGGAAGTCACTATCCCTGGAAACGTTGAATAAATGAGTGGACAGGGCTCTTAGTGCCGTGGTTTAGTTGATCAAAGATTGGACTCAACAGTCTTGGAGGTCNGCCGCGGGTTCGAGCCCGGCGGGTTCCCGGCGTGATCCCGGCGGGATCCCCGAGGAATCCGGCGTTCGTGCCATCCCCTGCCATGCGGACCACTGCGGTCCTCACCCCCCCGCCTGCCCGCTCTGCTGATGAGCTTGTCAGCGCCTCGTTGGTCATGTCCCTCTTTGAAAATGATTCTGTCTGTGGAAATACGAGCCCAGCCAGCTGAGCCTTTCACAGAGAGCAAAGAGACCGGAGGAGAAAGGATTTCTCCCTTCTCTACCTCCCCCATATCACAACAAAAATAAAATCCAAAGCTGCTGTTTTGTTGGTTTGGGGTTTTGTTTTTTTTTTNAAGATTGGACTCAACAGTCTTGGAGGTCTTTTTCAACCTTAATGATTCTGTGATTCTAAGTGTGTATTTAATCTCTCCCACTGGTCCATCTGCAATACCTTGTGGTCCGTCTCCCACCTCTGAGTCTCACTCTTGCCTGATCCCCTGTGACTCTTCCCAAGCCAGACGCCCTCCATCATTTACGCTGCGATTCCAGCTTCTTTATTGTCTCTGTTTTTAATATACATGTAGGCAACAACTCCACTGAGTTGACAAGTCTCTGACAGACTCATTAATCCCATCTGCCGCAGCCCTGTATTCTCAGCTCTGCTCTGGTTCCGCTCCCCAGACCCTCTGCTNCTGCTCAAGTGCTGAAGTAGCTGCCCTCCACTACTCAGGGTTTGCCAAGGGAATAGCCTTCACTAAAAAATGTGCCTCCTGGTGCCCCAGTAGAAATTGTTTGATTTGATATAGTTAATTGAACAGGTTGAAAGCTTGACAGGGTCCAGTGCAGTGTACTTGACACTGAGCTTCGTCCTTATTATCATAGAATACACAGTAGAGGGAAATACGTGGCTCGTTCAGCAAAGACACGAGGACCCAGCTCCAGCATTTTCCTGTGAATTCACTGGAAGGAGCTCTTGAAACAAAAAATACCCAACCAAACAAAACAAACCAAAGGAAAAAAAAANGAGCCCCCGGCCGTGTCCGTGCCGGCGTTTGGGCAGCGCTGTGGATGCGCCGCCGGCCCCCGGGTTCGCGCTGGGGCCGCTGCGGGACCGCGCGCCGCCTCCAGGGGGCNCAAACCAAAGGAAAAAAAAAAAGGAGGCTGGATTCTGTTCAAGGTCTTACTGCATTCAGGAATTGATTTTCATCCCTTCACAGAGCAAGGATCTGCACACCCTGGGAAGTGTTTATCTGATTCCTCAGATCCTAGTGGTGACCAACACTGAACTGATGATGCAGGAGAAAGCTCACTGTCCTTCTGTGTGCATCCAGATGAATGCTTGCTGCTCAAACAGAGGAATCAACTGTGAGAAACCTGTACCTTTTAATTGATTTTATTTTCTGTAAACCAAAACCTGACACTTAGAAATGTGAGCCTAGAGACACAAAAAAATTAGGTTCTTAATAAGCAGTTTTGGTCTGAAACATGGACGTGTGGATTAATCCATGAATTTTTTTAACAAGGTGCACTAAAGACATGACTTCTTAGGAAAAAGCACGACAAAATGCATTGTCTTTCCTCCCTGGAGATTTCATTAAGATATGTTAGTAAGCCCCGAAGTACTTATTAGAGGCAAACTCTTGTTAGGCAACAATCAACACTAAGTGGTTGGCCTCAGGTAAAACTTGGAGAACTTCTGTTCTGATGACTTATTATTAGCTACAGCTACTATTGAACGTAATTCAATATGCAGATGCTATATTTGGTGGCTGTGTTGCTGCTGAAAATCATCTGTTTTCTTCAGTGGCTGCAGTCTGCTGTGGAGTCTAGTCTTTCTGTAGTCTTTATTTTAGTCTTTTAGCCTTGCAGAAAAGGATGAAATACAACCCCAACCCAAAGAAAGCCAAATGAGAAAACACAACAAAGGAATCAAAAAATCATGTCAGAACATGAGCTGTCCCACAGAAGTTTTCAGAACATCAAGAGCCTGCAGCCCATCAGGCTGCACAGCCCTCACCCTGCTCCCCAGTACCTCTGCTTGAAGCATGAGCAATTCCTGCCTACCGGGTTAGTAAGAGAAGCCTCCAAGTTCCACAGACAAAAGTGTTGCTTCATGATAACTTAACTAAAAATCCCAAATCTTCCCCATGGGGAATTTGAGGTTTTGTTCTGTTTTGTGAAATGCCGAACAATGATACCCTTGAGGAAACGTGTACCTTTTGTCAGCGTGCCATGTGTTTGAGACAAGCTGTCAATGCAATCCCAGTCCTGTCAGCTGTACTGACGTGGCACCTGCATTGCACAGGGCCTGGTGACACTGTGCTGCGATTAGAGGGGAGTGTTAGATTCCCCCAAACAAGTTTATGTGTATACACCCCAGTCACTTTCTCTGCAGGTTCTGTTGGGTGCAAGGAATTGCAGAATTGAGATGACTTACCTGTTTGGAGGTCAAAATTAACAGATCCTGGACGTATTTTGGTTGGAGGGGGTCCTTTTGAAACCAGCTAGTCCAACCATCCTGCTCGAGCAGAATCAGCTAGAACAGATTGTCCAGGACTGTGTCCAGTTGGGTTTTGAATGTTGGCACAGTTGTTCTATTTAGTCAAGGTTTTCCTTGACTATAATTTTGGATTTACACTTTTTAATGTTTATTTGCGTAGGTTATGTTTATTTTATCTTGCAGTATGTGTTTTTGTTCTAAATATAACAGCTCACAACCTGAAGATGGATTAATAAGGTTATTCAAATAACAGAGCCAAATGTGGAATAATCCCAAATGGCCTATAAGGAAATGTTTGTTACATGTTCTAATATTTTGTTGATGTTTATAAACAGTATAAACACTGTCTGGAGAAATGCCAGGAATGTGACAATCTGTTATGAGCATATCAAAGCTATGAAGTACTGCAATCCAATCCACTGTCAAGCACTTGTTGAATTGCCATGCAAAATTGCTTGTGTCCATTGGTTTATGGATGCTATACACATGTAGATGAAGCTTGTCATATATTGGCTTAGCAAAAACAAACAAAAGACAGCTTGATTTTGATGAATGTCACCTGTAACCATTATCCTAGGCTAATCTACTGCTGAATTTACCATTCAGAGATGTGTACATTCCTTTATTTATGTCACATTAAGCCATATTCAGACCCATATCATACTGGCTCCTTCCAAGTCTATCTCATGGAGAAAGCTTCTTTCTGTTAATAAATGATAGTTTGGATTTTTTTATTGCTCTCAGCACAAAAAGCTGCAGACCTGTTTAGCCTCTTGCCAATTCTACCAAATGAACAGTTAGTTTGGGTTTCTGTAAACAAAGAATTGCATTGTGTAAGTAATACCTGTTATCTTGATGCTCAGCCTGTCAAACTAACCTAGTACTTTTTTCTTTCCTTTTTTTTTTTTTTTTTTGTTCCATAGGCAAGGGTGCAAGTTTAATATTGAACAGCTACCATGTGGAATATAGTACCTTTTTTTGCCCCGAAAGCATACAGCTTAGGATCCCATGACATCTTAATTAAATATGTGGCTTTTAATTCCTTATGCTGTGTGCTGGAATCATGCTGGTTCATTGACGGATGCCCATACACAGTAGGGAGACACTAATGAAAAGAGCCTTTATTGGTGTCCCCTGGTTTAGCTGGTTGTACGGCATCTTTCAGCCTTCCTGTGTTGGTTGCCTAAGTCTAACAGTTGACGTAGAAAAAACAATCAGCAGGATGGGTTAATGGTACAGATGTGATACAAATAATCTAGCTAAATTGTTCTGAGAAAATTTGTGTTATTGTAGCCAAATGTAGTGCAGTATATGAGAAACGCCTTCATCCCACAGCTATGGCCTCTTCTCCCTTGGGAAAGCAGGCTGTCAAGGAAGAAGATTAGTTGGGAGTTAGTGTAGGGAGCCACGTTACATGTACTCTAAATGAAAAGCTAATGGGACTAACGTAATCTCTTGTTATGAAAGTTGTATTGAATAGCAGGGATTGTTGTAACATACATAGGTCAGGCTGCTTAAGTCTACAAGGATACTGTGTCCAGTTCTGATGTTTTAATTCTAAGAATAGTGTAGAAGCAGATGGAAGGCAGAACACAGCTTTTTCCCAAGCCTGGAGGGTGAGCCTTGTGTTGTCATGTTACAGGAGATGAAGATGCTGAAAGGAAGGTTGATAGGTGACTAGATAACTGGATATAGGGACTTAGCAGGACAACAGCGTGTGTTCAAAAGCTGAAATTGGAAGCTCGAGTGATTCAGTAATCAGAAAATGAATCCTGGCTTTGCAGGTCATTCAGCAGTGGACGCGTTTACTAGGAAAAAGGGCAGACTTTGACAAAATCGAGTTTTCAAAAGGTGAGAAAGGTGGATGGAAAAATACATGGTAGGCATGTGTGCACGCAGTACCCAGGCTGCATGGTCACAGTGGTGCCTTGACAGGAGTGTCTGCAGTCTCTAGATTCTGGTGCAGTCTACTCAAATTGTGTGAATTTGGGTAGGGAGGGCACTTGTATTTGTGGCTTTATTTTTCTGCTGCTGAGAAGCAAACACCCCTCAGAAGCTACAGGCCTTGAATTAGTTATGCCATGTAGCAGGAGAAACTAATTAGCAAAACTACAGATAAGACGATCTGCCAATTACCCAGTTGTATTTCTGGTGCTCTACAGGTATTTTTGCCTACTTATTCAATCAGTATGTCAGACTAGGTCTAGGATAATACTTTTGATATAGAGAAATTCCTACATTCCCACTGTGAGCAGTCCTGCATGCTACTAGATGTACCCCTGTTGTAAACATCATGTGTGGAGTATGTACTTGTACTTAGAAAACTATGTGGTGAAAACAGTTGGTAATTTATAGGTTCAATGTGGGTTTTCCCAACAGCTCTTCTGGGTTTGAATCTACTATATTTTCCCGTGTTTCACCAGAAAGCATGCCAAGCTAGGTACATGTACTATGGAAAATCTAACTGAGACATAAAGTCCTCCTCTCTGTTTTCTTTGAATTCCCTTGTGACTTGAATTTTGCAAATGTACCAAATGTGACATATGCAAAGATGACGTCTGTAAACAATCTATTACACGTTTCTCCCAAGCCCAGTGGGATGCTCATGCATGCTCACATACCTGCCATTCCTTTAATTCTCTTCTTGCGCATCATTTCTGCACAGGATTCCCCACGTAGCCTGTTATGCTATATGTTAAACCATATGTTTTCCATGTCTATGTACACTTTCTTTCTGGAACGGATAAAAATTTGGTGCTGAAGCTGCATGTGATGCTCTTTTGAGGGAATAGGTACCAGAACTAAATGATAATGAATATAACCATTGAAGACTATCTCTTCCAAAAGCAAAACCATTCAAGTATTTTTTCTGATTCAGAAATGTGTGGTCATCAACTCATGTAACCTGGATCAGCTCAGTAGAAGAACTTCAGCTATGGAACTATCTTTGGCCTCCATACGCCACACACAGTATTCCGGAAGGTTTGCTGATCCGAACTGCTTGGATAGGACTTAGAGCTGCAAAGTGCAGACATGAAATCAATCAGACAGAAAGCAGTGTTCACACTGGCTGTTTGTCCCATTTTTAGGCAAGATTATATTCTACTTGTGCAAATGCTGTTGCTTCTTTTTTTCTGGGTTTACAGCTTCTTTGGGTTTAAAAGGACTACCTAATGTCAGGGTTTGAGGGATTCAGATCCCTCTTGAGGGATTCAGATTGTGAAGTTCAGGTGTTCTCTGATGTCCATTCAAAAAAGTAGTTTGATGACTGTAGGCTTCCAGGAGATTTTTTTTAACAAAAGCAAAACAGTTACCTACTTAGGTCAGAAGAATACATTTGCCATAAAACTGTACAAGACTTTTTTAATTTTTCTTTTAAAGTCTAATTCTTGAACTACTACATGAATGGTTCAGAGAGAAACTGGATCATCTGAATCTTCTTTTCCTGCTCCTTTAGGATTGCTTTCATAATTTGTAGTTCTGCTCTGCTGCAGCATGGCACAGGTTTGCCTGAGCACAGCTCTCAGGCTAGTTGAAGGAGCATTCATGAGCAGTCTTCTCTCTGGGCCGTGGGCGAGGTGGAGCCTTATGAGGGAATGGTCTGTGATATTGCAGTGAAGCAATATCACATTCTTCAGCACATATGCACCTGCAGACTGCAACTCCAACTCACAGTGCCGAACTGCATTGATTCTCACATTGCTCATCATCAGAGCTGAATTCAGTGGAGCTGTCCCTGACTGCTTATGGCAATTACAGATGTATGTGATGGTTTCTAATCTTTCTGGAGGACAATGAGTTTCATTTTGCCAGTGAATTTCACAGCATATGTCTGACAGTCAAGTCTTGCTAGTCTTCTGTTTCAGGTCTTCTATTTCTGATTAGTGTGCTTTCAAAGTACTGCAAATTCAAGATCTGTTTTTGTCATACCTGAGGGGGACTTTCCAGCATTTTCTTGTCCTAGTCTTAGTCTCTTTTTTCTTCTGTTTTCAGATTTATTGTCTTTCAGCAGAGGAAACCTTTAGAAGTGCAGTAGGTACAGTTGTCTCATTGTATCTGGCTCCATGAAAGCACTACCTGGCACTACTCTATCCCATAGCCTGGAGCTGGAGCATGCACAGTCTCTTGAAGAGACTCTTTGAGTAGGTCTGTTGAGTGGTTGCAGACTGAAATGCTTTAAAGATTCTAACACGAACAAATTTAGGTTGATCTTCATGAAGAGAACACATTGGCACAAAGGTTTACTATCAAGTTTTGCCTTTGAGCTAGCACCTGTAGGGTATTTTTCTTCTTCACAACAGTTGTTTAATTCTTTTAACTGAAATGCAAGTGTTTACCCTGACCTTGTATTGAAAACCACTGAAATTTTGAAACAATGAAGCCTAAAAATTCAGTGTGATGCAAAATAATTGATGTGGAAATTTTCAGCCTCGATGGTTGTGGTTCAGCAGCACTCGATGATTATGAAAGGTGTCAAGTGGCTATAATCATAGCCATCGACACCTGTGCTCTGTGTGTGTACCAAAATATGTATTTGGTCTCCTGTGTTAGGAATATATGCAATATCTCATTTTTGCAAGTCTCTCTGTTGGCTGCATTGCACATTTCTGTCTGTACAGGGGATGTCTGTTTAGAGGGGCTGCTCAGTCAAGGTGAATCAAGGGTATACTTTTATGAAAGTTTTCATTTTCTTCTCATATTGCTTTATTTAAAAATTATTTTTTCAAATTAAAAATATACTACAATTCCTTCTATACAAAATAAATACCAGTAAGTTTTATTTCTTATACATAATATATTGCATGTGCAGTTTTCATGTGTTGTAATGATTTTCATGGATTGTCTCTCAAAACTAAGTACACAAACACTTTTATGTCCACAAAATGCAACCTAAAGGAGCACATATATGCTCATGTGAGTCTGTGTCAGTTTTCAGACATGATCCAGATTTGTGGTACCTGATTCGTAGAACAGCTTGGCTTGAAAGGGACCTTTAAATGTCATCTAGACCAACCCTCTGGCCGTGGGCAGGGACATCTTCAACTAGATTAGGTTGCTCAGAGCCCTGTGCAGCCTTGAATGTTTCTTCGGAATGGGTCATCTGCAGCCTCACTGTGCAGCCTGTTCCACTGTTTCACCACCCTCATCATACAAAAATTCTATATATCTAGTCTGAATGTACCCTCTTTAATGTTAAAAAACAGGCCTTACTAAGAAGTGTGATCCCATCTTTCTTATAGGCCCCCTTTAAGTACTGAAAGACTGTAATAAGGTCTCCCTGGAGCCTTCTCTTCTACAGACTGAACAGCCACAGATTGAGATATTTCTGTCAACACTGATGGAAGTTAGCTTTGAAGAACTTGAAGTATTTACTTACAGATCCCTACTGTTGCAATACAGTTCTGACCTTCAGAGACACCACTTCTGAACAACTCACAGAGCCTTTTCATTTTGTTGAATTTGATGAATGATGCCTGACTTTCATTTCCCTGACAGACTGTTTATTTTCAACAGGTGTGCTTCAGGGCTGACTTTTTGTTTGTTTGTTTTTCGCCTTTATTAGAGAGCTAGGTAGTTGTCAGTAAAATAACAATTACAGTATCTGAGCATTTATTGCTTGTTCTGGAATGCCAGATGTCAGAAGACAGAAAAAGATGGAAACTTTATCTCTTTTTAGTCATAGTAGTCTTGAAAATTTAAGGCAAAGTAGAATATGTTTTTTTCAACATTCCATCTGAGTGAATCCTTTAGTAGTAAGCAAGTATTTGCATACTCTTTATGTAAGCAAGCTCTCGCTAAACAGCATCCACTAAATCTTGTGCAGTCTATTGCTGACTTGCAAGAATTACTGGGAACTGTTACACCAATATGATCATCCATCTGGGAGAAAAAAGCGCTGTAAACTGCAGTGCTGTTAACACTTTTGTATGGCAAAAGCTTTGATGTGCTGGATCCATTCTGCACCTCAATGAATTACCCACTGTAAAAGAGTAGTATAAACAATTGTAGTCTGAAAAACTCCCCTGTACAAACCTGCAGCTCTAATTGGTAGTGAGAGACTGTGGAAAGCAGGCTTTTTTGATACTATCTCTCAAAAATGTATCAACATGATTAAGCAGATTTCCCAAAGAATTCGAGGACTTGCTAATTCTAGACTGATATGTGAGTTTAAAAAAAATACACAGCTTGCTGTTTTTCAATAATTAATGGCTTTCTTGCGTGCAGAAAAGTGAAGTTGCCAAATTTGACCTTGGACCAAAATCATAGCTGGAATACTGAACTTTTTTGGTTTTATGTAAACCACAGTGACAAGTCATGTAATTGTCCTCTGCAGGAGGTTATGGAGAAGCCCTGAAACTGATTACAACTGTAGTGCCCAAACATGGGCAAGAAATTAGTTTGACTCAACTTGAAATTGTTTTGCACTAAGATGCCTTGTGTCCATAAGCTTTGCATGTCATTTGGTTGTCAAACCACGTTGGAAGTGGGTTAACTTAGAATTGGGTTGCATTTGCCCTCAACAAAGTGAACATGGATGCCCTGTGTCCTCTTGCAATTTTTGCAAACCTACTGAGTTTTGTTAGCAGTTCTTTATAACTTCTACAACCAGTAAAGCAGTATCTCTTTACATACCGATGTGTTCTCTGCGGCTCCAGGGGCATCCAGGCAGATTTTCTTCTCTGTTTTTAAATATTGGTGTGTGGCTGTGACCATCCTGTGCAATTCAGGTTTGTGGGGAGATCTTTGTTCTGATTAGTTCCCAGTCATGTGTCAGGCAACTGTACTGTGGTCATGTACTGGAAATGCTCAGAGTAATTGACACCTGGAGAAGGAAGCTTTATCTTTGCCATCTGTCAGGCAGTAGTTTAACAGAGCTATAAAGGCAGGAGTCAAGCAGGTTCCAAGTAAGAGGGCAGCCAGGGCTCTCTCCAGTTCCTTTGTGAAATAGAACAGCTGTGACCAAACTATATTGTATAGACTATTGCCTCTCAACAATGTGATGAGAGGTCTGATGCTGGAACTTAAAAATCTTCTGCATCTCTTGTTAGTTGTGCCATATTGCTTTCAAACCTTGTAGCGGTGTGAATAATATAACTCATATCCAAACCCATGTGCTGTAACCTGCTGAACCAGATGGAGTCATAGAAATCTTCAGTGAGTCCAAGTTAGAATAAGAGGAACGTGGAACATAGACCTCTACCTCAACTGATCATGTTTCCAATTCCTGTAAGTATTTAAGACTATGTAGAAATAGAACTTAATGGAAGGAGAAATGATGTACTCACTGCCTTCCTGCCACACCACCGCTGCACAGAATGAAGCAGTTAGAGGTGATGCAAATTCTTTATTCCTCTTCTAGGGTAATAAGAAAGCTCAGAAAAGTTATACTTGTTTGTCTTTCCACTGTGTGGGTTTTTACCACAATCCAAAAATACTAATAAAGGATAAAAAATAACAGTATCACCTGACTGAAAGAATTTTAAGAAAAGCACTGAGGACAACTCGTGTTCTATTTTCATGTAGTATCAGTGTGAGAAGATAGAAATCTAACTGGTAGGGCACTAACTTAGCCCCCTTAAGCAAATGCTGTTCTAGCTTTGAACAGCCTTAGGACTCTGCAATAAAAATACTTTAGTGTTAATAACTATTGAGTTCTTATTATTAAAAATAGTAAATAATACCCTGAAATGTCATTGCATTTGTCATTTGATGGCTTTATACGCCTCTCTTTATGTTTTGAAGCGCAACTGTCATAACATCCAAGCAGGCCCTATAATAAATACAGAACAAGAACTGTGTGAAAGTAACTCGTAAATAACAGCTGATTAAAACTGAAGCTATAAAATATGAATGAGAGCATGAATGCCTCAGTTACGAGTAACACTTTGCATGAGTTCACACTCAGGTGCGTAAGTGTTGTCCTGGTTTTGGCTGGGGTAAAGTTCATTTTCTTTTTAGCTGCTAGTACGGTGCTGTGATTTGGATTCAGTGTGAGGATAAAGTTAACACACTGATGTTTTGGTTGTTCCTAAGCTGTGCTTACCCCTAGTCAAGGACTTTTCAGTGTCTCATGCTCTGCTTGTGAGGAGCTGCCCCAGAAGCTGGGAGGGAGCATAGCCAGGAGAGCTGACCTGAGTGGGCTAAAGGGATGTTCCACACCATAGGACATCATGCCCTGTATATAAACTGCGGGACTTGGCCAGGAGGGGCTGATTGCTTCTGGGGCTGTGCATTGGTCAGCGGTTGGTGAGCAGCTGTGCTGTGCATCACTTGTTTTTCCTGGCTTTTGTTTTTATCCCTTACAATTGTTATTATCAGCAGTAGTAGTAGTATATTATATTATCATTAGTATTATTATATTTTACTTTGTTTCAATTATTAAACTGTTCTTGTCTCAACCCGTGAGGTTTTTTCCTTCCCTGATTCTCCTCCCCATCCCAAGGCTGTGTGGTACAGAGCTACCAGCTGGGGTTAAACCATGACAGTGTATATGGAGCAATATTTTATCACACAAGTAGAATTTCTTATCTAAAAACATAGATTTCCTATTAACCCCTCCTGGATTTGAAATACGAGTTTCTCTCCCTCTCTTTTTAAAATCACTTCATTTCATAGTGGCTGTTTCATGTAACTGAGATTATCTGATACTGCATATTAAAGAGCAGGTCTCTCTTCCTTTCAGAAAACTCTTGATTGCTTTGCAGAAGTCAATCATAGCAAGAAACATTTCTGTGTTAAGAGCCTGGTTAGCTGCATGCTGATCTGTTGTTCTGCTCTCTAAAAACCATTTTTCCCAGTCATTATGGGACTTCCTAAGGTAGACTGGAATTGATTCTCTTTTCCAGTTAAAGTTCAGTGAAAGATTTTGCAAACTTGGGGAGTGCATTGAATGGCTGGCAATTTCAAAAAACTGCAAGTCAGGACTCATCTCAGGAGTTGCTCTTCTCTCTGTAGATGCAAATGTTCTTGTCAGCATGTGTGTGGGTGTAAGTCAGGACCTTTCTAAACTCCTGACATTGTGGTTCTTTATAACCTCTTTCATCACCTCTTCAGGTAAACATTTTGCAGTGGTCAGTGTGGTGCTTTGAAGCTTGATGAAAATATCTGTGGTCAGTCTCAAAACTTGGAGTGGGAAGTGGCAATGTGTCTTATTAACAGCTTTGTAACATTCAGGAACCCTGACGGAACAAACCATGAGGAGGTATCTTTGTATAGACCGCTTTTGTGACAGCAGGGTAGTTTTCTTGTCTTCCAGCAGCCCTGTAGTGACTCTGCTGGTACCCAGCCACTCTGTAACAGCAGGACCCTCATGGCTAGCAATGAGCACGTGGTTTCCTACACTGGGAAAGTTACTTCACAGAAGGCATTCAGTCTGCAGAGTTGTAGGAAGGTGATTTACTTTTATCACATGGTGTTTATCCCAAGTCTGAAATGATACTCCATTAATTACTGTGCTTAGGTAAAGACCAAAGCCTGATAACTGACTTTAGAAGCATTAGATTTTTGTCAGTCTTCCTTTCTCTCTCAGATCTTTTATTGCTCTTGCTTTAAAGCTGTTCCAGTGGAGTCTGTGCTAGTGATCCAGTTGTACTTGCAGGTGGGAGGAGACCAACAGCAGTTTTTCCATGTGGCCTGACATTGGTTCGGAAGCAGTACTGGCTTAGAGGTCAGGATTGCAGAAAACTTTATGGGTGTTCCCAAAAATTGCGAGTGAATTGACACAGGCATACCCAACAACTATAATTAATGGTCCCTGTGAGTCAGGCATATGTGTAAAAATTCTTGACAGCTCTTCTGACTTGTGCAGTGTGATATGGAGCATGTTACCCTTCAGAAGTCATCCAGAATTGGACTTGACATTACTGCTTTTTGGGCTCTTTTTCACACATTGTCTCTTACAGGACTTTGCAGAAACAGCATTCCTTGAAGAAATGTGTTGTTTTCCTCAAACACAGTATCCTAGTCATTTACACCTCTTCTCTTTCTCATTTCCGGTGTTTGGAAATGTTGAAACAACTTTCTTGTAAGAGCTGAGACAGTTCTAAAGCCAGCAGAATCCTTAAAATGCCTAAAAGTGAAAATTAAATCTAAATAAAATTATCATAGTCGTTAAAAACTTAACCAATCATCTCTTTCCCATTGCTTTTCCTCATTTCCACTGTTGAGAGAACCAACTGATTTAAAAGTTTAGAAGAGGTAAGAAACAACAGAGGAAATCCTTTCCAGCTGCTCTGGTTTTTTGCCAATAAACACATAGAGTTCAGGAGGGAGGAAATAATTTTGTCTCACCTCTGAATCTCTGATTTCTCAGAAACCAGTTTACGCTTTTATCTTTTGGGAAGAAAGAATGAATCCTGGAAGTCTTCTTCCTTTTTAAGATGGAACAGACCCTTATGCAGCAGATGTGCTATGTTAGTAGAGCTGTTTTGGTTTTGCCAAGAGAACTTGTGGCTCCGTGATGTTGCCATGTTGATGTCAGTGATGTTTCCTTAAACATCATTTGGCACTGAGTCTAATTACTAGGGAATAAGAACTTGTGCCCATACTGCTAAGGGCTCTTACTCTTAAGGAAAGGATGGCTGTGTTCATGCCATCTCTGGGGAACACCCTCCAATCTCCACTCATTCCTGAACCGTACCTGGGAGTTTCTGGGAAAGTATTAAATGGCTCAGGCCAATATTATCCCAGGAAACATTGGGGTCATTTGATAGAACAAACAACTGAGTTCCAGTGCCTGGACCTCAGTGACACTAGTTCATTTAATAGAGTGGACAGCAGTGGACAATGCAAAATCCCCCATGTTTTACACACCTACTAGTTTCCATCCTTCTGCCTTTCTAACACTGCTACTTACAACATTTCCTTTAGAGAAATCCAATGTCTGGATGCTGCTACTGAGGGATTCTGTGGATTGTGTACACCTGTATTTGAACAATTTTGAAGGGGGTTCCAGGTAGGTAGGTATTTTTTCACCTGACTCCTTAGTTTGCACATTTCAATTGAATATATTGATATACAAATTATGTAAGACTTTTATTCACTAGCTGCTAACTGTGACCTTGCTAACTCTACTGAAGTTCAGACAGCATGATTTGCTGCTCTGTGCCTTCATGGAATAGAATCAGACATTGAGGTTGGAATGCACCTCTGGAGGTCATCTTGTCCAACGCCCTGCTCAAAGCAGGGTCAGCTAGAACAGGTTGTCCAGGGCTGTGTCCTGTCAGTTGTATCTCCAAGAATGGAAACTCTTCAACTTTTCTGAACACTTGTTCTGCTGTTCAAGCACATTCATAGTAAAAAGAGGTTCTTTGCATTTAAATGGAACTTCCTGTTTCAGTTTGTGGCCAATTGTCTCTTTACTCCTCCTGTCAAGTATTTACACATGTTGGAAAGCTCCCCCTGAGCCTTCTCTTCTTCTGGATGAGCAGTCTTGACTCTCTTAGCCTTTCCTTATCTTATAGATGCTCCAATCCATTAATAAAATTCATGGTCCTTTGCTGGACTTGCTCCAGTATGTCTGTGTCTCTCTTGTACTGTGGATTCCAGAACTGGACACAGTCCTCCAGGGGTCAAGTGGAGGGAAAGGATCATCTCCCTCAGCCTGCTGGAAACACTGTGCCCTACTGCAGCCCAGGAGACTGCTGGTCTTCTTTTCTGAAAGGTCACGTTGCTGGCTTACATTCAGCTTGGATATTCACAAGAACCCCAGGTCCTTTTCTTGCTCACTAAACAATGAAATTTTTTCTTACACCATAATGAATGGATCTTATGTAACCTCATCCTTATTTAAATAGTACGTAGCATCTGAGAAACAAGGTCTTGAGGCGGTGACTGGGAGTGCCTATATCTTACTGTATATTGCAGAAAGAATCTTGGCCTGCCCATCTTCAAGGGTCACCAGAAAATTGTTTGTGAACAAGATAGAAATAACTTGATTTAGATCAGCTTCTTATGCAACTGTGCTGAAGGATTTGTAATTGATACTTCAATCTATAGACAGCTGTGATGCTACTTACCATCCAACTGAATTAATTCTGGGGTATTGACAGGATTCTGTACTGTCAGTGCTTACATGATGCACAACATATGGCTTAACCAGGGAAGCTTTGCAGCCTGAGAAAACTGCAGAACATAACTTGTTCCAATGGGAAGAAAACAGAAAAACACTGGTGACGAAAACCAAGCACAGTGTGTATCACAAAGAGGACTCAAAGGAGAACATTACAGAAGAAATAAGTGAATTGAGTGAAGAGTATTTACAGATCTGGATATTTGGTGTAGAATTTTAATTATACACTGTAAGATTATGTAAAGAATTTCCTAGTACGTGTTGTCGCTTTTTGGGGTTGTGTTGCTGCTATTCAGATCTTGCTATATTGTTACTTGCTGGAGTTTCACAACCCAGGAAAAAGTGTTAAGCCTAAATGTTTATTTATTACATAGAAACAACAAATTGTGTTTTATGCATAACCAAAATTACATTTGAAACTAACCCTAAAATGATTTGGCTTTTGTACTGAAGACTGAGTGCAAGCTAATGAATGGAGATGAAGATAAACAATTTAGTACTTGACTGAGAATTAAATTTGTGGCTCAGTGTTAGTACTCAGAAAACATTCTCTGGACTCTTGTGGTTTGGGAAAGTTTTTGCCAGCTTTTGCTGATCACAGAATCACAGAATATGCAGAGTTGGAAGGAATCCACAAGGATCAGTGAGTCCAACTTCTGGCCCTACACAGGACTATCCCCAAGAGTCACACCATGTGCCCAAGAGTATCCTCCAAACACTTCTTCAACTCTGGCAGGCTTGGTGCTGTGACCACTTCCCTGGGGAGCGTGTTCCAGTGCTCAACCAGCCTCTGAGTGAAGAACCTTTTACTAATATCCAACCTAAACCTCCCCTGACACAACTTCAGGCCATTCCCTCAGGTCCTGTCACTGGTCACCACAGAGAAGAGATCAGTGCCTGCCCCTGCTCTTCTCTTCATGAGGAAGTTGTAACTGCAGTGAGGTCTCCCCTCAGTCTCCTCTTCTCCAGGCTGAACAGACCAAGTGCCCTCAGCTGCTCCTCATACGGCTTCCCCTCAAGGGACCCTTCACCATCTTCATTGCCCTCCTCTGGACCCTCTCTAACAGCTTAATATCTTTCTTATATTGTGGTGCCCAAAACTGCCACAATATTCAAGATGAGGCTGCTCCAGTGCAGAGCAGAGCAGGACAATCCCCTCCCTCGCCCGGCTGGCGATGCTTTGCCTGATGCCCTGCAGGACATGGTTGGCCCTCCTGGCTGCCAGGGCACTGCTGACTCATATTCAACTTGCCAGTGACCTGCAGGTCCCTTTCCATGACACTGCTTGCCAGCATCTCGTTCCCCAGGCTGTACATTACCTTTGTGGTTGCCCCATCCCAGGTGCAGAATCTGGAACTTTCCTTGGTTGACTGATGCTTTTCTTTTCTGTGTTCTTTTTTGTGTGTGTATAAACCAGTGGAAAAATGATTTTGCATATTTGTCTCTGAGCTCTGATACAACTGAAAGTATCTTCCTTGAACCTGTCAGAATAGTCTGTCTTTGCATGAGGAAAGTGTCTCTCTCTAGGCTTAACCAGTGTGTCACTGGTACCTAATGCATATTCTGTAAGTAAAAGCACTGTGCTTAAGCAGCATGTCATCTGCTCTTTGGGTCTGCTTAGAGAGATAGTCTTCAGTATTACCACAGATAATTTCTGAGATAATAGTTTCCAGTCGTTTTCCTCTGTATAAATTATTATATGCAAATTATCGATGAGGGTTATACTACATTCACTAGCCATAGCTGTTGTTTTTTCTCAAATCTGATTTTATTGGTTGATTACTGTTTGCTCAACTCAGTGCCTCTAACAAAAAGACTTAAAGGTGGATCATGTTATGTGTTCAAATGTGTCCTCTCCATATGCTCTTTCTTAAAAATAAGGTGTAAATGCAGATTCATACATAATACAGTGGTTTAATGTTTGCTGTTCTCTGAGAAAGGAAAAATTTAATTTATAGTAGAAAGAAAACCCACCGAAGCTATCAGAAAGACAACATAAAATAAAGAAAAAAACCCCCCAAAACTATTTCCTGAGGTTTGGAAGTTTACTGATACTTGTTTGGTTTATATAAATTACTTTTTCTTCCTTTTACTCTTTCCCACACTTTGTTTTTCAAGGCCTTTTGGAGCACTGGATCTCATTCAGAGCTAAAGAGCCCCCCCAGTCCTGCTGCCTCCATGTTATGCAGACCCCAATAACCTGAGGTCTTCTGAACAGTCTCCTCCAAAAACTCTGTTTCAAGACCACAGGGACCTGAGAATCACCCATTTCATGGCTAGATGGCTCTGATTGTGAATTAGCCTCATTATTTACAGTCTGGGGAATGAGATGCTGGAAAGCAATGCCAGGGAAAGGAACCTGCAGGTCACTGGCATGTTGAATATGAGTCAGCAGTGCCCTGGCAGCCAGGAGGGTCAACCATGTCCTGCAGGGCATCAGGCAAAGCATCGCCAGCTGGTCAAGGGAGGGGATTGTCCACTCTGCTCTGCACTGGGACAGCCTCACCTTGAACCAGTAACAGGACGTGATGGAATGGCCTGAAGTTGTGTCAGGGGAGGTTTAGGTTGGATATTTAACAGAGGTTCTTCACTCAGAGGCTGGTTGAGCACTGGAACATGCTCCCCAGGGCAGTGGTCACAGCACCAAGCCTGCCAGAGTTGAAGAATTGTTTGGAAGATACTCTTGGGCACATGGTGTGACTCTTGGGGATGGTCCTGTGCAGGGCCAGGAGTTGGATTCACTGATCCTTGTGGGTCCCTTCCAACTCTGCAGATTCTGTGATTCTGTGATTTAACTTCTCATTTTAATTAGTTTTGGTTTACCTTGCAGCACTTGTTTCTTGTTTTACCCCTTCCTGCTAGGTCAAATCACACTGGAAATGGGAAAATTATTCTTCCATTTATTAAATGTTGATGAGGTTCCTCTCACAAGCAGCTCTGTATATTGCTATAGTCACTGGAAGCCATCCACTGACCTTAGGCTCAGCTATAGCTCAAATTAGCCAACTTTGTTTCTGCTAATTAGTCCCTAAACTGTAAGCTTTAGGAGGATGAGAGTAATTTGGGAAAGTCATTATAGTCTTGCTTTGCTCCTAAGCTCTTTTTTTGGAATTTGCTGCTGAACAGCCAGAGTGAGTGACACACATGGATCCCATTATGCCTGTCTTAGGATCTAGGTGTGCTGATCTCGATTGAAAAGGGAACTCCTAAGTTATCACCCAAACAGTCCCTTGTGTGGTTTCTGAAAAAGCCTGGAGGCACCTGAATATCCTATTTCCCTTTTTATTTTAGCCATGAATTTACCTCACTTCCTGCAGTTGCTTGCTTATGCATGCCCAAAATTATCCCAATCTCAGCAGAAAAACATAAGTGAAAATAAATCTGGCTTTCTCTCTTCAGGCTGAGGGCTTTCAAATCCTGCCTCCAGACTATCCACCTGCCTGGGCACTTGGTGCTTTCTCTGGCATGCAGGAAAGGGAGGGGGCTGTGTAACAGCCCTGCCACCAGTGGGACACCCCCTGAGAGCTGGAGTGGGTTCTCTGAGTCTTGTCTTGGAAGGAGGCTGGAAGTTGACAGAGGTTTGAGCCCTTGCACCTTGCATATACCCTCCCAAGTGCATTGCAGCAAGGTCACTGCAGCCTTACCTCAGGAGTACTGGGGACCCCTGGCCTGAAGGAGAAACTGGGCTTCAGTATGTTCTCATGGTAGTTTGAAGATGGACTGTCACCCTCTTTTTGGGAGAGTTCCTTTGCTCCTAGATATAGTAGTTATTTTTATAAAAAAGGCCACAAAACATTTTCCTGCATCTCGTAGTGGAAAATGAGCTTTTACTTTTACTTAGGAGAATGAGACCCAAATCCAGAGCAGGGGGCTGGGCTGCGTGTTCCATTTTGACCACGGTGCCAGGCTCTGATAAGGCTCCTGTTACTGTTGTATCATTATTATTGTTATTACTGTTGAGTCAAGTGCATAGTGTACAAAAAGCAGAATTTCAAAAAATAAGGTCTGGATTCTGTTACAGGGATGAGTTGCTTACAAACTAAGTACAAGTCATTGCTTAGGTATCTGGTTTTTTTCTGATCCAAAATGGCTGTTGTCTCACAGTGTTCTACAGGTCAAGTGTAAGTGTTAAATAGGAGGAATAGGCTAGCAGAATAAAATCCTTATGTCCTGATTCTCCTCACAGCTACAGTAATAAAGGCTGGAAGAACTCCAAAGGAGCTCTGCAAAGTGTGTTGTACTACTGAGTGAGCAATGCAGCAACAGATTCATGCCTGTATCTGTAAGACTGTGCATATAATTGAGTAGAGGTAGCTTTTGCAACAGGAAAATTATCTTACCCCAGGTTATAAAATGAGCAGCATAAATTGTAAGCTCAGGGCCTATCAGGGTTAGTGTGTGCAGCTTGACAGGTGCCAGACTTCTAATTAAAGCCCAAGAGGATAATGCTGGAGCAAAAAGTGCATCAGGAGAGATGTGGCTGGTTCGTCCTTCAAGTTAGGAGAGTTGAAGCAGTCTACGGTGCTTAACCGGTGAGCATGCTGCTTTTAATTTTCCATTTTTATTACTATGAATTATTAACATCATGAA
Organism: Sclerurus mexicanus; assembly: GCA_013396755.1. NCBI lineage: Eukaryota > Metazoa > Chordata > Aves > Passeriformes > Furnariidae > Sclerurus > Sclerurus mexicanus. Next base: position 548,404 of record VWZF01004276.1, read on the forward strand.
TATGAACATGAAACCTTTCTCAATTTCATTTTTTATTAAAAAATGATAGATGAAGCCAGTTTGGGTGTGGAAGAAAGCACCACTGAAAGCTGCTTAGAGGTAACAATGTGGAGCAGGAGAGAGCTAGCGGTACAGACTGGGAAGTGTTTTAATACTCTATGTACCTCAGCACTGGAATATGAAAGCTTATTTTAATATTTAATAAAATTTTAATTTTGCTCTTTTAAACAAAGCAGTGATTAGAAAATCTTATTAGAAAATGTAAGTTCTCAAATTCTGCTCTGCTGCAACCTCTGATGGCCCACAGACCTTTTGCAATGCAGTGCAGTAAAGCTGTCTGGTCATGTTATGTTGGTCTTCTTTGCTTCCCACAAGTCTGGCATTAAAAGAAACTCTGAAAATGAATTAAACATGTTTCAAATACTTCTTCTTCATGTAGGTTTTTGCCTAAATGCTTTATGGCAGCTAGGGTAATCAGGAGGAAGAAGGGATGGCTTTCCCACATCACAGAATGAGTGAGATGGCCCCCAAGGTCACTTTCTGAGGTGTGACTGTGGTGGATTCACCTTGACTGGACACCGAGTGCCCACTAAGCTGCTCTATCACTCCTGTCCTCAGCAAAGTGGGGGAAGAAAATAAGACGGAAAAAAACTTGTAGGTTGAGATATGGGCGGTTTACTAAAGTAAAAGGTCACGCTCAAGCAAAGGAAAAGCCCAAAAGATTTTTTTCTCTACTTCCCATCAGCAAGTGATGTCTGACCACTTCCTGGGAAGCAGGGCTTCAAAACATGTAGCAGTTGCTCTGGAAGGCAAATACTTTAAAATAATGAATGCCTTCCCTTCCTCTTCCTCTTGCTTAGTTTTTATATCTGAGCAAATGCCGTATGGTGTGGAATATCCCTTTGGTCAGTTTGGGTCAGCTGTCCTGGTTATGCCCTCTCTCAAGATTTTGCCCACCCCAAGCCTACTGGGGTGGGGGAAAATTTTGGAGAGACAGTCTGGATGTCGTGGGGAGCACTGCTCAGCGGTAGCCAAAGGTACAGCACAGCTCTATGGGGGCTGCTGTGGGGAAAATCAACTCCATCTCAGCCAGACCCTACATGTGAAAACTTTGAAAGATTTGACATGTAAATGGGTTGTTTTTCTTCATCCTTGTATATATTGCATACTGAAGAATCGTGTCCTTAGTGTGTATTTAGTGGCATAGCACCTTTGGGTTATTGCTTGGATTGATTAGTAGCAATTCAGAGCAAGCAACAATATTGACTGACAGCTTCTGTCCTGTGGAGAGGGGAAGCAGGGCTCCCAGTATTTCATTCCAGTGCAGTTCAAAGAGCTTAGTGGGTACATTTCTCTGTGATGGGAGCAGGTGTTCTTCCTCACTTAATTAAGTGGCAGCTTTTGTTGAGTTCACATGTGTATTTCAAGGAGCTAGCTCCATTCTCCAGATGCACAGGCAGAACTCCAAAACCTCTTTTGCTTTAGAAATACCAGTAGGTAGAATAGTTATCTGTGTGATTTCAGGGATTTCCCAGTTCCAGTTGAGTTGGGCACTTCAAGGATGAGTGTGGGGTTTGTTTTGTGTGCATGTGTGTATGTTTATTTTTCTTGTGGTAGTAAATGATCCTTTTTTTCTGGAAGAAATCTGATGTGTGTGAGGTCCATCATTGGCAGTTAATAGAAAGACTCTTATTTGAGTTTGCTGTAAAGACTTCAGTGGATTCTAATGCTTTCCAAATTCTCTTTCCCTTTTCTGTTTTGTGTAGAAGCTGTATATTATAAAGTATGAATGTATGTTTATTCCTGAATAAATTAACAGAAGTTTTGCCAGCAGGCATTATCTAATGTGATTTTTTTATAATTAATAAAGAAATGGGATATATAATGCATAATGGGTTGCACACTGAGCAACATTAGATTAACTAGGAATTGAAGAACTGTGTGTCCTGCTGATGGTGGACAAAATCAAAGGTGTTGACAGATTCACTTACCCTTTCACAAACAAAAAAGACCTTGAGGTTGTTTATTTGAATAGGGGGACCATAAATCTAGCATAGATACCAACAAACAATAGTCCTGGATTTTTTTTCTCAAAAAATACGATGTGCAATATAATAGAAGCTCATTATTATATATGTCTGTATATATTTATATATAGCTGTAGGTAATATATAATTTTGTATGTCCAGGAAGTAGGTTGGCAAATGTATATGCAACAAACAATGTGGATTTATAGACTGCCTGCTAAAGGTTTACATTTATCCTTAATTTACTTTGTGGGTCCAATCAGGTCCTTCCTGAGAGCACTAAAAATGGTTGTCTCACATTTTACAGTACACTTGAAAAGTGGTGTAATATGATTTGTGCCTGAATTTATATTTCAGAGGGGAATTCAAGTTATTACTATTTCCTCCTATTAAAATCATCAGGTCCTGAATATGTTCATCTGTAAAACAGGACTGTCTAACAGTCTTTTACTCAAGACTTGTAAGGAATCGATATAGTTCCCATTAGTACAGTAAATTACTAACTGAACCACTTCCAGTAATCATGATGCACAGTCTCTCATTAACCCCTTCTCTTCTCTGTATTGAGATTTGTATTCTAATACTGTCTTAAAGTTATTTTGGAATATATCTGTAAATTGTTAGACACTAGAGTCTTTAATTCAAAATTTGATAGCTAAGGCTGTTATGTAGCTGTACCAGTTCTGTTTAATGTCTTTATTGATGATCTGGACAAAAGGATTGAGAGCATTTCTCAGTAAGTTTGCAGACAACACCAAGCTGGGTAGCAGTGTTGATCCTCTGCAGGGCAGGAAGGCTCTACAGAGGGATCTGGACCAAGCACAACTGTAGGAAGTTCAACAAGGCCAAGTGCCAGGTCCTGCACTTGGATCACAATAACCTCATCAGGGAAGATTTAGTTTGGATATCAGGAAAAATGTCTTCACAGAAAGGGTTGTCAAGCATTGGAACCGGCTGCCCAGGGAAGTGGTGGAGTCACCATCCCTGGAGGTGTTTATGGGATGTGGCACTTGGGGACATGGTTTAGTGGTGGGCTTGCCAGTGCTGGGTTAATGATTGGACTCCATGATCTTAGAGGTCTTTTCCAACCTAAATGATTCTATGATTCCATGATGTAAGGATATGTGTTGCTCCCACACAATTGAAGTATACAATTAAATACTTCCCTGGAAATGTGTGGGTCAGTCAAGGACTAGGAATTGTTTGCTTTATTTGTGGGAGGGGTGGTAGTCAGGAGACTCTCACTTCTGGAGAAGGATTTTTACTTTCAGCATTAAGTTTCAAAGTACCTGGACTCTTTCAAGCTTCTTGGCCAGAACGTGTCTATCAGGGAGGGAGTAAAGATACTTTTAAAATATAGTTTCTAAAATGATTATTGAAGATCCATACTCTGTTAACTCATTGTCTTTCAGCATTTTTACATGACTTCACCATTACTGCAGGTTTGCTGTTTTTGATCAATAGCATAAATCCAACATTGCTGTGACTGAGCCAATGGACATGCTTGAGCTTGTGTAGCAGGGCAGAGGAGCCCCCAGGGCAGTGGTGACTTTGGAGAAACAGCTGGGGTTAGCTAGCTGGTCAAGGTAAAACTGAGTGTGAGAAAGACATCTAACCTGGTGCAGTTTCAGAGACCATCACTGAACAGGAGGTTTATAGCTCAAAGGACTGTGTCAGCATTAAGAGAATAGAAAATGTCAGTGGTATGTGATGGAATATGGAGGAAATTGGGAAAGGCAGCGCTAAGGTGTGATGAAGTTGTACCAAACTAAGTAATCTGAGTTAAATAGCTTCACAGAGATAACACCGACATCTTAGTAAGTTTGTCAGAAACAGACAAATTTAGAAACAAAGTCATTCTTGGTTGTTGCTAATTTTGTATTTGATAATGTTGCTAAATTAAAGATTATATTGTATTACTTTTCTTTTGTATCCTGTTAATGCTCGTGGTTCCCAAATGTGGAGGAAGGACAGAATCGTGCAAGAGAACTGTGACCTGAGAGGAATTTTATGGAAATAAACTTGTTTTAGTGTAGATTTATTGGCAGCAGTAACAACAGTCATCATTTCCTCTTGTCAGAAATATAAACAGACATGATGTTGAGTCAAAGGATGGAGATAATATTGAGGAAGTGCCTTTGTTTACATAACTGTTTTTTTTTAGTTTGATTGGACATTTATTTACCAATATGACAGTGTTTTCTTTGAGAAACTTTTATAGAGCTTATCCAGATCCAGCAAATAATAAATGAGAAAGAGCCAGACAATCATCTTTGATGGTTCTACCAAATAGAAGCATCTCCAAAGCTAATATGATGTGTGAGAATATGCCTTCCTATGCTTTCCTGTGCTTCCACTGGAGATATACTGGAGTCATGAGCTTCTCCTGTTCATGTGTCTTACCAGAAAGTAATTCCTACAGCTTCATGTAAGTTTGCTACTTTTCTACTTTTGTTAATAGGATGAGAAAGCATAGGAATGCTGGATCTGATGGTGGAGGACTTCCTCAGTTGGAGATCTCCAATATTCATCCAGGCTGGATAGTCTCCTTTGCTCCTCCTGTCCCTGTCACTAGAAACTATTGCTCCTTCTGCTTTGTTTTTTTACCAGTATCCCTTGTGCCTCCTCTCTGTTTAAGCTGGTCCCCAGCTGAGAGTCGTTCATTGTATCAGAAGTAGCAGGCAGATAGCTACCAATAGCAATTTTGGGAGCTAAATCTCTTTTGCCTAGGCTGGCAGCTGCCATTATGTTGGCAGGTAGATCAATAAGGTGTTTGCTGCCATGGTAAGTCTGATGAAAAATGAATCCATTTTTACTTTTAAAGCAAGTAAGTTTTCTCTGATTAGTGACATACCGGATAGCTAAAGTGGGGCAAAAAGGGTGGTAATGCAAGCTGCAGTTTACCAAGAGTCTGCGTTAGTCTTAGGGCCAAAATGATTAGTCAGACAAACCAGATGTAACTGCTTTTGCAAAAAAAAGCTGTGAATTTGCTACAAGGCATTGATGAGAAAGTGGCTCGTTTGTCTGGTTGACTACTGATGAGACAGGCATGAGAAGGGGAGATGTGCTCTCAAATTCTCATGTGGAAAGCAGAAAATGCAGGACTACAGAAGGTTTGGTGGGTTATCAAGAAAACCATCATGAAGTCATATCAAGTTTGCTCTGAAAATTGGATTGATTTCTGGTTTGTGCTACTTCTTTTAAAAGATGTTTCTGAACCCAGCACCCTGAATTGTATTCATATCCCTTTGTTTTTTTTCAAATCAGTTCCTTAGTTTAATAGTTCTTCTCTTTTCCCAGTTTTATCTCCCTCCACTGCCATCATGAGGCCATTCTTATTCTGTAGGTAACTGTTCTTATTCTTGCCTACTCTCATAATTTCTGCATTCCTCACTATGAAGTCATAGCTTCTTTGCCCATTCTTGTTTGAGTTCTTTCTTGAGTATATGATTAGAGTTTTATACTCGTGTCTCACCAGCACCTGAACGGTGATACTAATGTCTGTGTCTCTGTCATGAAAGGTTCTTACTTGATGTGTCCAGTCAGGCTTGTTTTTAAGCACTGAAGTCAAGAGAAGCCAACAATCATCCTATATAAGCGAGAAGAAATCTGTGATCAGACTGTTTCAAGTAAACACAAAGGCACCACATTTGTAAAACCAGAGAAGCATACTATTATCCATTAACTAAGAATAAAATGGCATTTGCAGCATTTAAATATAAAAGATAAAAAAGTTTTCATCTTGCATAATTTAGGAGTTTAGTGAATCTCATGTTCCTGTTCTCTCAGGTTTTCTAAGTTTGTCAGCTGAATCCATCCAGAAATATGTTCAAAAGGGATATGACTAAAGTTTACAGATCACAGAATCAACAGATAAGCTGAATGTTGAACTGTTAACCAAATACTGCAACGCAAGACTTAGCAAACACTGGAAGCAATTAGTAGGAAATCAATATTAAACAGACAAAAATGGACAGTGAGCTTCTGGAATTTGTTACCCCAGGAGACTACAGAAGCAGATAGTATCAGAAAGATTAAAAAAAAATTTAGGGACATCATGACAATAAATAATATTTAAAAATCTGTGCTCCCTAATAACTCTAGTATAACATGTCTGGATGTTGGCGTGGTACCGATGCCTAAAGAGTTGGTGTGTATTTTTCAGATTTCTAGAGTTTTAAAAGTTTTTTTAAAGGGAATGACTTCAGAAAGTAGCCTTGCCAATAGATTTCCCAGAATACATCTCCTACTGACACTCATTATAGAGCTGGGGGAGCTCTTGGTCTGGCATTAGGGCCTTTTTTGGTGTCCTTGGGATCTCCTCTGTGTTCTTAATTTCCTGGGTTCTGTGCCCCATGGTAAGTAAACTGAACATCTTGCCTTGATAATCAGTTATACCTATCATATTGTACTCAGGAGACAAGATCACCTTTCTTGGCTATATCGCACACACATCACTTGTTTCCATTAGTGGGTTATCATTTTCATCAACTTTAAATTACTCATAGTTTTCTTCGGGGTTTTGTGTGAGATCAGCCTCTTACTATCTGCTCTTGTTTTCCTATATTCCTTCAGTTCTTTCTGTGTGTTTAATAAGCTTTTCCTTGCCTGTCTATTCCCTGTGTCACAAGTGCTCTTTCAAGGTTTCTTGCGAGGTGCCCCTGCACGTGTCTGTGAACTGGCAGTCGGGGGAAGAGCAATAGGCTGTACCAGTGCAGGGAGGTACAAGCATTTCGGATTAGGTTCAGCAGACCGTGCCATGTTCCTTGCTCTAGGGCCAATGCCAGCCTCGTTGGACCAGTGCTTATACTCATACTAATGTCCTGTGGCATGCAATGTTTCTCCCTCCACTCAAATTTTCATCTAATCCCAGTTTGATCAAATGAGATCCGCAGCAGCTAAGTCATATTAGGAAAAATTAGGCCATCAATCCATTATTAAGCTGGAAAGTGTTTTATATTTTGTATCTGCCCTCGGGGTGTCTCAGAACATTCCATGGCTAATCTGCCCTGAGTATGGGAGGGCTGGGGTTTATGTGCTGAAAGATGTGTACAGAAACTGAGGGAATTGTGGTGTTTTGTGTAAAATATTTGGTTTCCAGCCTTGCAACTTGCTAGAGCCAAGGCCTAGACTTTTGTCAGTGCAATTTTTATGGTTCTGTTGCTCAAGGCGCTTTCAAAAAAAACTGTCCTGTTTTCTGTTAGACAGATAGCTGCTACATCTGAGAGGTCATGCCCGTTTTGTAGTGTTGGGAAGTTTTCCTGTTATGGTAGTCGAGTTCCTTTTACTTATGTCTGAGCAAAGATCAGTGTAGGCTTTTAGAAAATGTTGGTTTTGTCCCATGTTCTGCTCTTGACAATATATTATATCCAGCACTCTATGAAAACTAAAAATCTATACCCAATTTTTACTGTAAAGCCATGTCTCTGTTTTAACCATTATGCTTGACAAAATGGCCATCCTTTGTGTATTTTTATTAATTCCTTTGTTAACTTTTTCGAAGAAACTAGGTCTTCAGATTGAGATCCTTCATACAGGTTGTTTCACAGGGCAGATGATGCTGGAAGGCACCCTCTGGCAATCATCTAATCCAACTGCCCACTCAAAGCAGGAGCAAGTACAGCTCAGGACCTTGTCAGACAGATTTAGAATGCTTCCAAAAACACAGATTCCACAAATTTTCTGGACAATTGATTTCAATGTTCAATAATGCAGAGTTCTTAGCACCAAACGATAACTCTGTCAGATATGTACAATAGAGGAAGCAAGACAGCGAAGCATCCAAAATCGTTAGCTGATTGTCAGGATCTTGGCCTTAGTAACTAATTGGCTTTGGTGATTGATCCAGGCATTAGCAGTAGAGGCATGATATCAGAGTGAAAAATTATTCCAGTTCTGGCTTGGTTGTTGTTGTTCTAAGTGCTGAGGGGAAAGAAGGTATGGGGAGGCTTGAATTTTCACAGTTCGGGTCACTTACTGCATTCTTGAAATGCCACATTTGGATGTTTGCTTTCTTGCCTTATCACTGCCTCAACATGTCACTTTGGATTTGGTGCAAGAAAGAGTTAATTTAAGGCAACTTGTGCAAGCTGCTGCAGATAGTATGAGTCAAAGAATTTTTTCCAATGGCATTGTGCTTTGAGCCTAAGATGCAGAGAAACTGGCATGCCAAGAGTTGAAAAGAGACGTCTCTCTTTTGTGCCCACTCAACTTCCAAAGGCAGTGACTGGGGTAGAAAACCTATTTGAATATGAAACAAAGAGTTGCCCAGAGGGAGAAGAGTAATGACTATATCCATGGCCAAAAAGAGGTGGAGGGCACTGGATAAGATGCATGGCCTCTGTCTGTCCTTTCATATTACAGTTACTGACTCCCTGCCCTAAGATGACATGTGGGTTGCCACTCTTTAAACTGATGGCTTGTTTTTTTATTTGCTTCCAGTTGCTAGATTGACATTACAGATCATACTCTTGGGCTATTGTACATCCTTTATAAATTGCTTTAAGATGTTTTAGCATGATAAGACAATATAAAAATTGAAGTCATTATTGCTGCCTTTATTACCAGGGGAATTGGACAGCTGGCATTGATCTGTAAGAGACTAATTTCCATATTTTGTTATTACATTAACCCTTAGAATTTTTCTTGTTTATGATTTCAAAGAACGTTTTCCTAATCAAAAGGTCATCCTCTGTAGTATGTAGTGCCTGAGAGACACAGAAGGGCAGAAAATCTATGAATGCTGTCATTTTTATCTGATCAATAAAATCTTCCTTTATTAATAGTAATATCCCAGTATTTTGCATTGCATCATGTCAAGATTTTGCTAACCACTTCAGAGAAATGCTTATGAGTGAAATCCAGCAGTTAGTGAAGGGCATACCACTAACTGCTTGGTTTGGGGCAAAAGTCATGCACCCCTTTAAATTCTTGGCATTTATCTTGAATTTTTTAATTAAAATAATTCTAAAAATTCTGTACTTATTGCTGTTTTGTAAGGAAAGAGATTGAATAAAGGCCTTATCTTGCTGTGTTGAGTAATACTGTCTGATGAGCTAAATTGTGCCATTCATCCAAAAGCCACAGTAATGGTAGCACAGAGGCCACTGTGTTGCAGAGGGAATAACTTACTCTTTGCTATCTTCGTCTGGTTTCAGAATAAAGCCTGAGAAATCAAAGAAGGGATTTTTAACAATTAAAAAGAACTAGAGGAGGTAAAAAGTTGAATCTGTATAAAAAAGTGAACCAAACAATGTGTCATTTTCAAGGTAGTATCAATGTAGCTCCAGCCTGATTTGTAGGTATTGGCCAGGGCACCTTTGGATAGTAAATGTATATGCTGGGAATCAAGAGTCACTGGAGGGCTGCTCAGAGACTCCTCTCTGTACTACCTAACAGCAGTGGTGAGGACCAAAGAAAGTAAGTTTTGGTTTTCTTCTCAGGGTAAAGTTCTGCTTGATGCTTTTTTTCTCTGCTTGGTCCAAATACTTCCTGGGTGTTGGCCCAGCTGGTGTACAGCCTTCTCCTGTTTATTTATAGCATAGCAATGCCCAAAAGATGGAGTCAGAGTTCCACTAGCAGAATTTGGGGAATGTAGATTGTTGGATTTTTTAACATTTACAGTCTGCCTTGGACTCTGGTTCAACATTAACCCAATAGTAAAGATAAGTCACAATCTGGGAGTGATTGCCTGCAAAGACCATAGGGTCCTTGTAGTTGGGCAGATGTCTTTTTATAGTTGGACTAAATAGTTTTCAGGAATTATTTAGATATACTTGATAGAAATCTCTGGCTTTTTTTTTTCTTCTGTTTTGCAGTGATAATTTACTGTTGAGAGGGATTTGGAAGGCTGAACCATAAAGTACTGAACCAGCTTGGAAAATGGTGCTGTTACACTATAGACATATCAGAATTACAACAATATTCATTCTCAGTATATCTTAAATTGATTTAATTTCTAAAATCTACTGTCACTGATGTCTTGACAGTAATACAGATGGTTGCAAATAGATGAGGGTCTACTTAGGCACCTGTGTCAATTGTAGACTTATAGGGAATATCTACCTGTGGGAGACCAACTGGCACCGAAGAACAGCAATTGGTTGATACCTATTTTACGTGCCTGTATCTCTCACAAAACAGCAAAACAATACAGAAAATGAAAAGGCAGGAATGGCATATAGATCTCTAACAGTAAGGTAGTACCGAACTGATGAAACAGTATCCTCTCAGACTGAGGTATTTCAGGGCTGAGAATTTTTTCTGTAGCAAATTATCCTGTCAGAGTGAGACTATTAGATTAATGGAAACCCTTGGGTGATTTTTAATTTTTGCCTTTTGCACACAGGCCGTGCTTTGCTGAGACTTACTGACAAAAAGCTTGAACGAATGGGCATTGCCCAGGAAAGCCTGCGACAGCACATTCTGCAGCAAGTCCTTCAGCTGAAGGTGAGAGAAGAAGTCCGAAACCTCCAGCTGCTTACACAAGGTATGAAAAATAATTTTCATACAGACAGTTACTGAGATCAGGTAGGAGACATTTGCCTGAGGGCATAAAAGGTGACTTAACGTTCTCCCGCAAGAAATGATGCGTGAAAATGTCTCACAGATTCCACATGCTTTCCAAGGGGGGAACAAAAGGTAAAATAGTGCATAAATAAATAGAGCTGCCTGTTTTGCAGGATGAATAGGCTTGATGGTAGTCTTACTTAACTGTCTGCTTACTAAGATGAAAGTAATTACGTATAAAGGACACAAGTAGTGAACATACTGTCTTTTAAAACATTGTACATTTTGCATTAATTGTTTACTTCCAGTGTTAGATAAAAGAGTGATTTCTGTAACCTGTTTTATGGTCAGAGCTGTCAGTGGAAAATTATGTGTTAGACTCAGTTTTTTGCAGAGGGCTGATTCCTCCTTCATGTTGGAGTAATTTTATTGACTTGAATAGAGGTGCTTCTAATGCATGCTGCTACAAAAATGGAAACCTGGGCTCAATATGGAGTCTAGTTTAGAAGACAGGGAAGAAAGTGTAATGAAAATGGTTGTACATGTATTTCCAAATATTGTTAAGATGTTCTATGATGACTTGTGTTGCTAGCTCTCTATTAAGGCTTTTAAATGGCTTTGGTAACATGGAAAAAAACCCAATAATTGTGGCAATACGGTAAAGGAATATTTAGAGGTCCTCTAGTATATATCTGCAATACTTTCTCAATGTTAAATGTTGTTTGGTAGTCCAGTGAGATAGCATAAACCACATATTTCTGTGGTGTTTTGGTTCAGTGCCCGTTATATGTCACATTGTATGAAAAAAATAGAGTTCTCCAGAACATGCAGTGTATTTTTAACAAAATGTCCTTCACACATGACATTATGTTCCTAATTAAGCCTTGCTGACTGTGTTTGGGGAAAAACTCTCTGATTAGTTGAGTAAGCTGCATTTTATCTGAAAGAGCTGATGTCTCGACTGAATTGTTCCTTCAGGCTTGGTGTCTTGTGGATTGTGATGAGGAGTTTTCGGACTCCTTCATTTTGCCAGGAGCTGTAAATATGAGCTCAACCCATCTTGTGTCCTGTCAAAAGTCAAAGGCAGTGCACCTGCTGAAGCATAAATGTCCTCCTCAGATGTTTAGAACTGTTCTTTTTCCCTTCATCTATTCACCCATTATTCCTACATCCTTTTCTTCAGAGTTGTCCAGGTTCTCTCTTCACCTGCATCTGGGGGATTTGTTGGACTGGTCACCCATCATCACTGTTTTAGGCCTGCTTATGAAAGTTGGGATTTGACTGATATGGGACAATTAAGACCCACTAGCTATAAATTTGGGTCAGTTGATCACAGCAGTCCAGATGTTTGGAATTGAGAACTTCATGTTCCCTGGCTTCTCCTTTATTGTTTCTCTCTGGTTCTCTTATGGACACATCGACTGGTGTATGACTCAGGATCAGTCAGATAGTAGTGACTGCCATTTCAAGGAATTCAGGGCAGCATCCTGTAAGATCTATTCCTTGCCCATACAGCTGAGGATGCAAGTTTGGACTTTGGTAGGAGTATGAATAAACACATGCTGGACTACGAAGGACAGACACGTGAAAGATGTATGGATGTGTGTTTAATGAAGGCTCTCTCTACCATGTAGAGGGAATGTTGTTGTTAAGTCTGATCACACAAAGGCAAGCCATCATATGCTCTATGAAAGGCAGCACAAGATTAACAAAAAGCTTGTGATCTGCAGCTCCAGCTGTCTTCCCCCACAATGGTGTTGGCCATTGTGCTGCACTTCAGTGCAACTCTAATATCCTTAGTAAAATGGCTCAAACTGAGAATTTCTGTCAAAAGAGCTTATTCCTCGTTTTGTCTATTGTTTGTTGTAGTGTAACCGTGGGAGCAAGTACCCACAGCTGGTAACAGAGTGGGTCAGTTCAGAGAGGCAAAACACACTGCATTCAGAGCTGTGGTTTTTAGGGCTGGGTGGCCACTGGTGTGACCACCAGCCACAAGAGCTTGTGGCTGCCCTGTGTTCCAGAGCTCAGCTGGGAACTGCTGTGTGAGGGAGCAACCTGTCCTTGTGGGGAAGAGAACAGTAGTGCTAATGCAAACTCCTATCAGTAAAACAACACAAATGCCATTTTCATAAACAAATCGATGAATGGCCCTCATGGACTGTAAAACCTCTTGTCTGAAAGACGGAAGCCAGCAATCTTCATGTGCTGTTGGTCCACCAAGGGTGATATGAGAGCAGGCATCTCTCAGGTGTATAAAAATAGAGTAAGCAGAGTGTTTCCAAACTCTTTCTTTTGAAAAGTTAGAGAAACCAGAATTGTGTTTATTTTCATCTTCTCAAATAGAGCTGAAGTTATGGGATGGAGCAACGGTTCATAACATTCTGCTCTGCAGCAAAGCTGGGTTAATTGTATGATTTCAGAGTGGGGGAAGGGTGAATGACAGGATGGCAGCAGTATTCCTGCCCCTCATTGCCTCATTTACACCAGGTTGGAGAGTGTGTCTGTTTGAAAGTACTTGCTTAAAAGTACTAAGGCTAGGATGCTTTTCCTCAACTACAGTTCAGTCTGTAAAGCTGTTTCTAAGTCAGTTGTTCTCCAAAACTGGTTCTGTCCCCTTTCCCAGTTTCTTCAAATTGTGTCCACTCATATTCTTATTATGATTTATATGCTCCTAATCCAGGTTGTTACTGGAAAAGCTTTCTGTAAGTGTTTTTTTGTTTTGGAGAACACTCAGAGAACATTTTTTTTCTCTGAAAAGCAGTTTCTGCCTTTTGGAAATGCTACTTGCAAAGTGTAGGTCATACCACAGCTATTGCTACGCTATGCTTTGCTGTCCTCTAAAAAGTCCTCAAAAAAGAGGGGGGAAAAAAGCCCTCTTCTCTCAGTGCACAGCTCAGGAGATTGTTAGGTGAAAAAAGCATTTAAAATCCATTTCTGGATTAATGTAGCACACAAGCTGGGTTTCAAACAATGAGGTCCTAATTCAGAGCCCATTCATGTCAGCAAAAAGACTTCCCCTGACTTTAGTTCATACCCCAGTTGAAACTGGAGCAAGTGTGGAAAGTTTTTAAAAATCATTATGTAACACTTACCAGATATTTTAAGTGGTTGTGTGTTCTGTTGTCTGCAGAGAAAGTTGAACTCATTTTAAAAACGCAGTAGCATTCTTTTCTACTCCTATTTCAGAAAATTACTTAAAACTGTTTCACTCTTCATTCAAGACACCATCCGGTCTGTTCTGGGGATCTTAAAGCCAGAATAGTACATGATAATGTATTTGAAGTCTTGTCTTCAGTTTTAGGAATACTTTTCTTTGGAGCAAGAACTGCCTGATTGAGGCTATTATTGGTAGAAACACTATTCCAACCTCCACTAGGATAGAAGGGCACAGGCCTAACTACTGATCTGTGCTTTTTTCCCAGACTTAGTGATGTTGAGGAACTAATTTGACAAAATATCTTCCAATGTCTCTTGGGGAGAGCTGCACACTGTTGGAAACACCATTATTATACTGTTATCACTGAAAGCCTGAGTTGAAAGATCATTTTTTTTAAAAAAAAAAAAAGCCTTACATAACTACACAGAGAAGGAAGAAGTTATTTTGAGATTTTTCAATGCAAGTCCTGCTTTGGGCTAACATAGAAGAAGAGACTGTCCTCAAAGTGGTAGAGCAGTGCTACGTGTGATTCTGAGCAAAGTATCCACAGACAGCAGTCTGCTCACAGGGCTGAAGTGAAGAAGCATTTTTGAACTTGGAATAAATGATACCTGCATTTAAGATGATGTTGGGCCCCTAAGCTCCTGTGTGAGTTTTATGTAGGACAAAGTGCTACTTGAATATATTACCAGGCCATTATTTCTCCTGCTAGCAAAATGTGTTAGAATAAAACTTTGTGCTTCATTGAAAATCATTTCAGCAGTTGATACCTGTTGAAATGTTTTCTTCAGTAAGTTTCCTGCTCATCCTGCACTGATGCTCAGCTGCTGAAATATGTATGTGCCCAACGGTAGTCACAATAAGACAGATTTCCTTCCTGCCTGCCTTTCTTCTGCCTTCCTGCCTGCCTTCCTCCCTCCCTCCCTTCTTATTTCCTGCATAGTTCCATTCAAAACCTGTTAAGGTAACCCTAGAACTGTATTCTTCCGGGAACTAGAGGACCATCAGAGTTGCATCTCATTTTCCTCTAAGCTCAGGAGCAATGCATCCCAACAAAGAAGTTAGGCAAAAATTTCTTGAGGTCTGTATGGATGAACAAGGAGCTCCTGGACAAACTCAAACACAAAAACCAAGCCTTACAGAGGGTGGAAGCAAGGACAGGTGGCCTGAGAGGAATGCAGAGAAGCTGTCCCAGCAGCCAGGCATCTGGTTGGGAAAGCTAAAGCTCTTATATAATTAAAGCTGGCCAGAGATGTCAACGGCAACAGGAAAAACTTCTATAAGTATGTCAGTGATAAAAGGAAGACTAGGGAAAGTGTGAGCTCTTTCTGAAAGGAAACAGGAGATCTGGTTAACCAGGACATGGAGAAAGCTGAGGTACTCAGAGTTTTTTGCCTCAGTCTTCACTGGCAAATGCTCCAGCCACACTGCCCAAGCTGCAGAAGGCAAAGGCAGGAACTGGGAGAATGAAGAACCACCCATTGTAGAAGATCAGAATTAGGACCATCTAAGAAACTGGAAGGTGCACAAGTCCATGTGACTTGATGAGGTGCATCTGTGGGTCCTGAGGAACATATGAAATGGATAAGCCACTATCCATCTTATTTGAGAAGTTGTGGCTCTCATGAAGTTACTGCTAATGGGAAAAGGGGGAACATAACAGCTACTTTTAAAAAGGGAAAAAAAGGAAGACCAGGAGAACTACCAGCTGGTCAGTCTTACGTCTGTGCCCAGCAAGATCATGGAACAGATGTTAAGGAAACTTTCCCGTCTGACCGTTCAGGTGCCACTCTGGCAGTCACACTCCCACCACCAGGGACTTTCACTGATGAGACCCTTCACTGCAGGTGCCTCCAATGAGTCAATGGGTGCCCCACTCAACTCCCTACACACACCATTCTCACACAGCCAGCCAAAGTTTCCTTACTGGCTCAACCCTGGACTTCTCATAGCAGAGTCTCAGACCTCTGAATTCTTTATGTAATTTTATCATGGTGCAGAGACAGAATAGCACCTTGAGCTGATCCCTCCGAAGAGGGACTCTGAACAAAGGAAACCCTGTTTTTTTATACCCAGGTCTAAACGCGTGAAAGTCTGGGCTCTTCCAGCTGAATCTTTGGCCCCTGATGTGTCTTTGAGTGTCTGGTCACCTGGCTGCTGCCATGGGTCCATGTGCCCTTTGTTGTGCAAAGTGTTGGCACCAGTTCTCAACCTCTTACCTCGGGCTTCTGCCACCCAGAGCTCAACCTGCAGCTCTCACTGCAGCTGCACCCCGAGCTACTGGCACAAAAGGTATTCCTTACCACAGATCCTCCTGGATACTATGCTAAATAGGAAATACAAAGGTGACAGCCAACATGGCTTCACTAAAGGCAAATCATGTCTGATAAATTTGGTGCCCTCTATGATGGGGTAAGGGAAGAGGGACTGGCATCATCTACCTGAACTTGTGTAAAACATTTGAGACTGTCCCGCATGACAGCCTTTTCTTTAAATTCAAAAGACATGGATTTGACAGATGGATTCCTTGATGGATAAGGAGTTGACTGGATGGTTGCACTCAAGGAGGTGCAGTCGATGGTTCAATGTCCCAAGTGGAGACCAGTGATGAGTGTTGTTCCTCAAGAGTTGGTACCAGGACAGTGTTTAGCATCTCGATCAGTGACATGGACAGTGGGATCCAGTGCTCCCTTAGCAAGTTTGCCAACGACACCAAGCTGTGTGGTGCAGTCAACATGCTGGAGGGAGGGGATGCCATCCAGAGGGACCTGGACAGGCTTGAAAGGTGCAGTCCTCATGAAGTTCAACAAGGCCAAGTACAAGGTCTTGCACCTGGGTTGGGGCAATTCCAAGCACAAATACAGTCTGGGTGGAACATGGATTGAAAGCAACCCTGAGGAAAGGGACTTTGGGGTGTTGGTTGATGAGAAGCTCAACATGACTTGGCAATGTGCATTTGCAGCCCAGAAAGGAAATTGTGTTCTGGGCTGAATCAAAATAGCATGGCCTGCAGCTTGAGGGAGGTGATTCTGCCCCTCTGCTCTTATGAGACCCCACCTGGAAATTTCGTCCAGCTCTGGGGCCCCTGAATAAGAAGGACATGAACCTGTTGAAGTAAGTACAGATGAGGGCCATGAACATGATCACAGGGATGGAGTACCTCTCCTGTGAAGACAGGCTGAGAGAGTTGGGCTTGTTCAGCCTGGAGAAAAGACAGCTCTGGGGAGACCTTACAGCAACCTTCTGGTACCTAAAGGGGACTTGCAAGCAACTGGAGAAACAATAGTCAAGGGCATGTGGTGATAAGGCAAGGGATAACGACTTGGCACTGAGCTCTCCCAGTCTGTCAGAAATGTGGTGCTACTTCCTGTTCACATCACCCACTTTTTCCTTCTGAATGTTGAAGTTGGGAGGAACCTGAGCACTATCATTCCAGCTTCCATCACTGCACGTGAGATTTGTTGTCATTTTCCGTAATCAAATCTTTAAAGTACTAAGATCACTCCCATCTTCTGAATTCCCACTTATCATGACCTGCCCTGCTGTGGTGGCTCCAGTACACAGCATGAATGATTTGGAGTTACACACCCGACTGAAAAGGGACTTGAGTGGTCAGAAGTTTTGAAAACATGTGATGTTGCAAAGCACAGAACTGGATGGTCAGCTGGGGTTAGGAGAAGGCAATCGCAACTTTCTGTCCCTGTGCTGTGTAGGCTTTATGGATCCTGTGATAGCTGAACTGTTGTTGCCTACTGTCCTTCATGTCCCTTGAAGAAACATTGCTTGAGATCAGCCCATTTCTTTGTCACCCGTGAAAAGAAGTCAGTACAACTGAGGTTTGTGATAGAGAATCATCCTGTTACACTTCCAGGATGTACTATTTTCTTCCCTGGGTACATTCTGGACTCAAGGTTTTGGCACCTGAGGAATCATGAGTTCCTTCTGTCAAAAATATTCTTTCTTGTCTGTAAAAAACAGCAGATGTTGCCTCTGTGAGTGCTCCAGGTAGGCAGTGTGTTTGCCTTCCCAGGCAGCTGGTAGGGGAACTGCGTAGCACTTGAGGAATCTTGGTTTCATGTCTGTTATGTTCTGAGGCCTGTAGCATTTGAAATCTTGACTGTCCTCTTACCAGACACATTCTTTTGTTTTCATGGTCTTGACCTCACCATTTTCTTTTCCCTAACTCTGAAGCTTCCAGCTAGTTAGGAAGGGCCTTTCTTCTTAAGGCACAAATTACTATGCAAATGTTCTGTGCATATGTTGCATATATGGCATCTATCCAAGACACAGAAAAAAACCCACTTAATTTTTCGGAAAAGCTCCAGCAAGCTTAATTCCCAGCTGATTTCCTTTACTCTGTGTTCCTGTTATGCTCCAAAATGTCTGAGAGACCTTCTGAGTTGAACACAAAATGTATCACGGAAGCCCTGTCAGAAATTACCCAACAGTAGTAGTTTATCCCTTATCATAGCATGAAAACTGTGTTCCAGGACTCAGCATGCTAAATTGCCTGATTATAGGTAAAGAAATCTTAACCTTCTCAATATGGGTTTATTTTCACTATGCGTCCATATCCCTTTTACTCCTTTCTATTTTATGTCCTTTTTTCCTGTACAACTGTAGGAATCATTGCACTTGTACTTAACACCACTTTCCAAGAATGTAAAACAACTTTGCTACCATCCATTAGACTACAAAAGAGCAGTCTTTGTTGTATTTTTCACACTTCCAGTCAAGGACAGTTTCAGCACTTAACAGAGGACATAGGTTCTGGAGTCAGAATCTCTGGTTGTTCCTGAGAGGCTTTTCAGACTTTAGGCACTGTTAAGACTTCTGAAAATATTATTTTTTTTCAGGTCACAACTATGCACTTAGGAGTTCTGCATGGTTTTCATTTGTTTTAGCTGAAACACAATATTACATGTGGAGTGTGTATCTGAGCATAGATAAAATACATGCATCAATGACGATAAATATCAAATTCCATCTGTGGCATCAGTTATTTGAATTTCATATGGCTGGTTTCTGACTTGAAGAATATACTTTGCAGTGCAATCAATGGTCCCTGGCAGATCACTGAATTACTATGGTACTGTTAGTTACCTTTTAGCTGTTGCTGTGATGCTAATCCATATTCATATAGAATAACGGAACGATTCAGCTGACAGGTAAAATAAGTTCCAATACACTGGACGATACATTGTAATGCACTCTGGATAGGTTTAGCACAGAATCGTCCTTCAGTATGTGTAGTATATTAGTTTGGAATATGAATAAGGAAACATAGCAACTATGAAATTTGTATTGATGAACTTCTATGTCAAGAATTTAGCTGTATAATATTATGATGTGCTTGCATTTTTATGTGTTTCTATAAATAATATTGCAACTCAGTCTACTGGGAATGTAGTGTTAGCTGTTTTGTATGATTGCGAGAACATGATTGCAGTTTTCTGGTTTTCTTATTATTTTATTAATGTTGATTTTTTTTTTCATTCCTGCTTTTCAAATTTCTCAGAACCCAGTCTACTGGAAAATTTGGTCTGGAAAGTTTAGTCCTTCTGAGCTAATGCATACCCAAAGCTGCTTTACATGTTTAGTGAATACATATTACATATATGTGAACACACACACATAAATATGTATGTATTTCCCCAGTCATGTGTAAATTGGAAAGAGATAAAACAATTTTTCTCACAGTTTAAGAAAAAAGTAAAATACTGCTGTTTATACTGCAGCCAGTCATGGAAGACTTTTAGCTAAATAGGAAAGTTTTCAGCAGTCTGTTATTTAACAACAGCTGTTTGTGATCAGTGCCAGTGAAAATCACTTGCTTTCACCCAGCCTAAAAGAACAGGCTGGTAAAAAAGATTCCAGGAATAGGTACAGTCTTTCACACAGAGTTTAAATAAATCAAGTCTACCTATTGTAAGATGTACATTTACAATATAATGTATTTGTTATTTCTAATGAGATTTTTCTAGAAATCAGATATAGAATAAAATTAGGGTTGATCATAGGATGGTTTAAGTTGGAAGGGACCTTAAGGACCGTCTAGTTCCAACCACTCTGCCACACAGGGACCCCTTCCACTAGACCAGGTGGCTCAAAGCCCCATCCAGCCTGGCCTTGAACATTTCCAGGAACGGGGTTTCCACAAGTTCTCTGGGCAACCTGTTCCAGTGCTTTTGCACCCTCACAGTAAAAAATTTCTTCCTTACATTCAATCTAAACATACCCTCTTTCAGTCTAAAACCATTCCCCCTTGTCCTGTTACTACATGCCCTTGATAGTTGTTTTATAAAAGAACTGAGAAAATCAGAGCCCTAACTACACTTCTGACCCCTTAGAAAGTAAATAAAAATTTTCACTGCCGGGCTTCTGTTTCAAACCTGACTCTTCATCAACTAAAATTTTTACTGTCAAACTGAGTGGATAACATCGGAAATAAGAAGATAAGAAATGCCATTCTCAGTGGGATCCAGTATCCCTCTGTCCCAGTACTTGGCCTCTAGCAGATGCTGTTTAGACAGAGCCCAGAACCCTGGCCCCTCCCCAGCCCTCACAATTGCTGCATTTGGAAGGGTATTGCCCTACCTAATTCTTTTTGTGTCCATTGGGAATCTGTCTCACACTCTTGTGAAACAAGTTGCTCACAAGAAGCTTTCTGCAAACTGAAATATAGTCACTGGCAGCCTCAATGGTGCTGAAAGTGCCAAAGCCTAGCTTGGAAAGCCTTCAGTTGGATATCTTCTGCCTTCCACAGACAATCTAAGCAATCCTACTGTGATGTGCACGCTGTAGTAGCTACCCGTGCTCTGTATCTCAGATCCAGCATTCATACCTCAGATGTATCACGTGAACTGTACCTGTTGTTATCCATTGATTATTGTTGGCAGATGTATTTATCTACGCAGTAAATGACTAAATGTGAGTGAGATAAATTCCCACTTGCTAAGCCTAAATGTAAGCTCCTACACTAAAACCAGTTGGTCTGAAAGCTGGATAAACTGCGCTCTTTGCTCAGATGAGTTTTGGTAACACCATCTTTCTGATTTTATGAGTCTAGTATTGTTGGTGCCTGCATAAATGTGTCCTGTTTGTAAAGTGTTTCACTATACTGGCTCTTTTAACAAACATGAAAGTCACTTAAAGCCTTTTTGAAAATGTAAAATGAAGTTTTGCTGTTTTGAATCCCCAAAGGTGAACATTGCCAAAGAGTTCAAAAGCATTTTTCTTCCTGTTGTTACTAGTGTTTATGGCCAGTGCAATAAAAATTTCTAATTACTGGAAAGATTCAAGGGAGGCAGGAAAAAACCCTCTCCTTTTTATGCCTTTGTAAAGTTGCTTTTCTAAGTGTATGTAAAAAGAACCTGTTCTATTTAAAAGCTTCTCTTTTTTTCAGTCACATTCTTTAAAAGCCTTTCTGTAATTTTAAAAATGAATGTGGTTCTATTCAAGTAAAAGTTTACTCCTAATGGCATTTATGCTTCATATGATAGAGCGCCTTCATTTACTTAGTTATACATAGGCAGTCAGCAGTGTTATGAACTGCTTCTTTATTACTAAGCTGTATGCAGATCTCTGGCATCTTCCACAAAGGAAAGAGTGGATTATTTTAAAGCCTTTGTTTGACTTGATCATAAAACATGGGTACTAGCCTAGTGTTTTATGACATGCTCAAGTATGATTAATAATTTTAACTATGCTGGTTCCCCCCTAAGATCAATATTATAGAATTTTTCCGGTCACTATTTCAATGGATTTTAATTGAAATTGATTCCCCATAAAATAATAAGTTGAAGTGTATTAACAGTGATCTTGTGGTCCTTGATGTTCAAGTTTGGAATTCTAACAAAATTCTGAAGAGTTTTCAAAAAAAAAAAAAAGTGATTTACCTCTATGAAGCTCATGTAAATTTTTAAGTGTTAATTCCAGCAGATGACAGCGTAAATACAGTAGCCTTAATTTGCAACATGAATGTGAATGGAAATGTGTCAGGGAATTTTTGTTTAAAAAAAAATGTACTTCTCTATTTGCAGCTCAGCTACAGTTGTATTGTATCAGCCTAAAATTGAAAAATATTTGCATCAGTAAAAATATCTCCCACTCACCTGAATTATTAGGAGTTACTTGTACAAGGAAAAGATACATTCAGAAAATCTGCAGTGAGTCGCTCTGTAAGAACTTCAGTGTTTTTCCAGAGGTATCACCTGTAAGGGCATTGAGTCAGTCTTTGACTATTTTTCTCAGTGTCAGTGATGAGTTTTGGCAATACTGCGGTTCTGAAGTTCCTCAACCACACTAAGTTTTCATCCACATCTTACAGCTTATTCTCAGTGAAGCTTAACCATATTGTTAGAATAGTTGGTTTACATACATTTGGCTTATATAATAACTTCCACTTGAAGACAACCTGATTCGAAAATAGCTAGACTCAGAAATAGCACAGCATTTTATATCCAGACAGCCTGGTATAATATGTCAGGACTCTGACTTGACATATTTGTTCAACTACACAAGAGGGCTGGAGCTATTATCCTCAGGAACTGTAGGGACAAACAAGTTAGAGGCTTTTGTATGTGAACAAAAAGGCATGTCTAGGTTCCCCTTCA
The DNA here is from genome assembly GCA_013396755.1 of Sclerurus mexicanus. NCBI lineage: Eukaryota > Metazoa > Chordata > Aves > Passeriformes > Furnariidae > Sclerurus > Sclerurus mexicanus. Next base: position 570,711 of record VWZF01004276.1, read on the forward strand.
AGCTTGAGCACACTCGGAAGGCACATGCATTAACATGGTCTTAGAGCTCTGAGTCCTCTCTACTAGAAATAGGATTCGCATCTTCCCAGTCCATTGTGTGGCACACCCAGCTGCCATCAGGTGGCATTTGATGAAATCAGATGGAGTTGAAGCAACTCCAACACCTGGGCCTTGAAACAAGTAATTTTGTCATATTCTTTCAGTCTTTAGTGAGACCAGTTGAGAGACTTACTGCTGGTAATGTCAGCCAGCAGACTCTGAAGTTCAGCTCTCGTTTTTCTGTGTTGAAAGAGCTCTGTTGTGTAGGAGTTTCAGGAGATGGATTTTGAGAGAAAGATATGAAAGAAAAAAAGGTCTTGCACAGCAAGAAGACAAAGTTTTTGCTAACTGATTTTGCCTTTTTCTGTAACACAAAGCTTCTGTTCCTACAATTTACTCTCCAAAATCCTCTAAGCTATATGGGTTTTGTTTTCTTTGCACTTCAGCATATGTCAGAGGTAGAGGTGAAGAAGGAATGGTAATCACATTTCCTTTGTTTTTAAAAGTGTTAGGTCATTCCAGTCTTCCTGAAAAATAAAGAGGAAAGCCTTCTTTCTTACTATTATTTCTTTTGACTTTTATTCCCTTAAGGACTCCTGAGGAACTGAGGATTGTTGTTAAAGTTGGGCCAAGAGATTAATATCTCCTGCTCTAGTTTTCTTTTGTTGATTTCCCTTCAAACCTGAATGTTTAAAGGGCTGATCAGACTACAGTTGTCTGGTGAAGAATTTCTTTACCATGTTCCAGAGAGTGTAGCCATATGAAACACTTTTCAGCATTCCTTGTGATTTTCTGTCATACGGTGCCAAGATGGTCCAGCCATATTTAAAGAGTATTTAAGGAATGTTGGATGACGGAAGGAGCAATCAGCATCATCTTAGACAATGGACCAGCTTTTACAAGTGTCAGGCAATTAAGGATGAAGAAAAACCTTTGAAAATTCCCTACACTGATCACTCCTGGAGTCACAGCAGTTCCAATTCTCCATCTAAACTTGAAAGACTTTGAAGCAAACAAACTGTGTTTCAGATGAAAGGGACAGGAAAGAGGAAGGGAAGGAGAGTTCTACCTCTAATGCTCCACTGATGAATCAGTTGTCACGTGGGTAGTTTGTGAACAGATCTTTCTCTAGACTCAAGAGTTGCTTTACTGTCCAGCAGTGCAGCTGCCATCCATTCTGTTACAGCTGTTGACTGTGACAGTAACCACTGGTATTGTTGACTTTTGCACATCTCTGGTTATACCTGGAGTGTGGTTTTTTGAGGTTCATAGAAAGGCAGCCAGCCCTTACAGCCCAGCAAGGTAATTAACATCTTTTTGCTGGGATGTAACTTCATACAATGAGACATCTATGAGCTTTTTTTAATCTTTTTCTAGAAATGTTTCCTTTAGGTGTGGAGGTTTTTGTCAGATACCATAAGGAATATTGTGTTTTATTTTCTTCTAATCCTAATAAGCCCTTTCAAACTGCTTTGTTATTTTTACTGCTACTTGGTTGCTAGATTTGTTGATAAATTTTACTTCTCCCTTCTTAAATATCAACTGCTGTGATAAGCCCTAAAGTATGTTACCATTGCTTTGTCAGCAACTCATGTTTTCCTTTATTCTACTGTTACTGCTGTTCTGACATTTTTTTGGGTCTCCGTGGTAATGGGAATGTCACTGTGGGAATTTTACTTTACTTCTACATGACTTTGCAGATCACATGGCAGTTCTGGTATGAGAATATGTTTTACTGATTTCTTCAGCATTTTCATTCAGATGATCAGAATGCAGGCTATATAGGTGAGAAATACAAACAGATTCTGGGACCAGAAGAAAGAAATCCTTTTATCAAGGGTATCTGTAGAAATTAGGAGCACTTAAAGCTAGTGCCTTCCTTAGGTTTCTGATACTTATAATTAATTTGGTGAGAGTCTTTGAGAAAGTCTTTAGTTGATTTAAAACTGATCCTTACTCTTCATGCAACATTCTGTATCAATTCTAGGAAATAGCAAGGGTAGTTACTCTACTAAGAAGAATGTAAATTTATGTCTACTGCCAGCTACAACTTGGTTATATCCCAATTATCTCCTGAAAATCAGAGACCTCAACTTTGCTCCTGATTCTATGAGGGCAGATGAAGGAGTAATGCTCCACTGATTGCAGCAAAATGTGAAACTAGTAAAAATGAGAACAGGATCAACCCCATTTTTCCTGTGCAGCATGAGACTAAAAAGCCCATTCAAATCACTGAAGAGTACCAATGACTTTGCTGACCTTTGATCAAATCCATAAACATTTATACTAGCTTAATTAAAACCACAAATACAGAAACGTAAGTGTTCTGTTCTCTAATCCAACGTAGGTCTTTCTAAAACTGAAAAATACAATCCCTTGCCAATTTTGTTATATCAAAAATACAATTTTTATATTCTATTATCTTTACAACTTTTCTTTAAACTATGTAAAACCTATTTTTCATTTGATCTCAAAATCTCTTTTGATGATGTGCACTGCCTGTGTTATTTGCAATCCTAATTTCATAATCACTGCTGGAAATTAAACCCAAAAGCTGCTTTTATCTTACTCTTTTTAGTCATGCTCTATACTCAAATGGCATAATCAAAGATAAAAACAATTATACTGTCTTTTAGCTTGAGCACTTTGAGGAGTCTTTGTTGTATCTTATATTATCCATCTAAAACTTTGGTGTCTGGTTGAACTTATTGCTTGCTTTGAGTTGCTCATCATTATGCTCAAATAATCAACAAAGAGCAACAGCCACCACTAGAGATAATCTGTACCCTTCTAAAACTATGTTCATGATAGGTGTGATATATTGCCCTCTGGACCTTCCTGCCTCTGTCAGCTGGAGGACTCCTCTAATTTGGGAGACCTAAATTTAATAGTGAAAAAGTAGACAGTAGCTTTTCTTACTTTCTGTTTTTCCTCATGAAACATATAACAAATGATGTTACCCACTGTTCATTTGACACCAAACTTCCACTGCCTTAGTGTAGCAATTTTATTGTCTTTATCTGTACCTGTTAGCAAAATCTGGTTATTCTATGCCTTTAAATTGCACTCTTTTTTCCTACAGTTGACAACATCATCTTTCATATTGTATAACTTTTTATCAACGTTTTTTTAACTGAGCCTTCCTAATGCTCACTGGTAGTAGAACTTAAGCAACAATTAGGTGCTTTAAGGAGTTGCAAGTTTTGGGTTAAGTGTTTTGAGGTTATTTTCTTACTTGTAATTTCAATGATCCTTTCGTCTAAAGCAGACAAGGATGCATCTTATATGTTGTCTTGGGATAGGTTTATAACTTACCTGCACTTTGGCAATTTTTCCAATTTTTCTCAGACACAAGTGCTTTAATAACTGCGCTTAGACAGACCTTACTCCGAGTTCTTATTTCATCTGGATGTGGTTGAGCCTGATACAAATATTAAACCATTTTTATTATATTTTTATGATTGTGAATTTTGTTGCCTCTGTGGAGCTGGATCCAGTCTTAGATAGGAATGCCAGGACCAGGCTGGGAGCCCCAGTAGAAATGTAGTTCCTGACTCGACTTTTACGTTATAATTCAGAAAACTCCCTGAAAACTTCTTCTCTTTCAAATAATTAATTAGTATGGGCAATGAAATTGTAAGTCTGTTGAACAACATGAATTGTATAGTTTCATTTAAATAGAAAAGCTGGTAAAACCTACCCAAAAATGAAATAATAACACAGAAGAGTGACTAAAAAAACCAAACTTCTTGTAGCTTTTGTTTGGGCTTTCTGTGTCTCCCTTAAAGCTCTCTTGCACTCTCCTGCAACTCATTCGTTTTGTTGAATACTAAAGCCTTTTACCATCTGCCAAAAGGTTTTATTTTGGGGTTTCCTCTTATGTGGGAGGGTGGTTTCCTCCTTCCCTTCGTGCTAGTTTCATTGCTATCTTTAGGACTCAGAGCCTACTAGAGACCTTCCTGTCTCCTTTTTATTACACAGTCTCCTCCTTCCTTGCTGCGAGTTTTTGCTCCCGGGGGCAAAGAAGACAAGAGCTGAAGCTGCCTTTTTGAGCTGCCTGGCTGGTGTCGACAGCTTTTGTTTGAAACACAGGGCCCAGTTCCTGGAGCGCAGGGCTGCGTGTCCTCGGCAGCGATGTCCCGGGGCTGGGTGTTTTTAGGAGCAGTTCCTGCGTGAAGACCATGTGGAAGTGCCCTGTGCCTTGGCTGCACAGTGCCATGGCTTCTGGAAAGGGGTGCTGTGATCTGTAGCGTTTACTCTAAAAGCGGTTTATTCTTCTCTGTTTGTTCATCCTTTATCTCAGCACATGAATCCAATCTGTTCTGCCCCTGTTAAGACATCTATAGCCATAGCCCTGTAGTTTCTTCCTTTTATGGGAATTTTAGATGTTTATTTTTCTCTGAATGTATCGATTTCCCATCTTTACCTTTCTTGTGCCATAGAGAAAAAGAAGTGAAATTGGAGATGTTATATTTGCAGAGGGATAGAATTGCATCTCTTTTTTTTTTAGTTCCTGAGAACAAAATTAAGTAGATGGCAGTCTGGGCTTTTCAGCATAGCTCTCAATGATGCAAGGAATTCATCTGCAGGGGGATGTGAGTATCCAGGTGTCAAGCCATGAACACAGCAGGAGCAGGCTGTGAGTCCTGCTTAGGTACCTCCATTTAAATCTTTGCCGTAGAGATCCTCAGGTGCCTGTCATCATGTCTCCTTGAAGTAGATGCTACATGGGGGAAACAAAGAGTCCTGCCTTTTCCCTTCAGCCTTTGCCTGGTGGCAGTGAGAGCAGCCTCTGTCTGAGGAGCGTGCAGTCCTGTTACTGCCTGTCCTAATTTGCTGTGCAGCTGAGCCCGTGACCGGAGGCGGTCTGAATGTGGAAGGCACAGGCACAGGGGGTTGTGCTGGGTGTCAGATCACCTCCTGAGAGCTCTGCCAGAATCCCTATCAACCACATTATGCCTCTGCTGAGTGCATTTCTGGCTCTCCCTTTTTGATTCTTTTTTTAATCACTGGCATGACACCAAGCAGCATGTCAGGTAATAATAAGAATGTAATATTATTTTATTTGTGATTAGCTCATCTCTTGGGCTCTGAGATGTTCTAATCTTTATCCTTCCCATCACCACCCAGTTCTCTCCAAAGCTCTCTCCTTTGGTTTATTTACTCTCCCTCTGTAATTGAGAACTTTACTGTTGATGGCCATGAAAATTTTTCAGTGCTTAAAAATAAATGATCCATTTTCCATCCTTTCAGTGCATCTTGTTTTTTTGACTATAGGAATCTAATGAAAGGTTGAAATGTGGTTGAGGAGGATGAGGGTGACCCAGGGGTGTTACCTAAGTGCCTGATCTACAGATGAAAAGCAATGCTGGGATTTCTGTCCAGGAAAGTGCCAGTAAATCTGTCAGTTTCTTAGCACTGGCTATTTTAATGACATTCAATTCCAAACTCCAGGTATAGCATTGCACAGAGAGGTCAGTGGTGCCCATTTCTCACAGCATAATGGTGCAACATAACACAACAGCCTGAGATGGCATTCTCCTGAAAAATAAGAGGGCTATGTGAAAAAAATTCAAGCAGAAGATACAGGTATCTCCTCTTTTAGAGAGCAAGGCATTGTGCTTCTGAATAAGCACAGGTTTCCATGTTCTCCCTGTCACAAATGCACACACATCCACATACTCTAATTGGATAAAAATGTAAACAGTAAATTAAGGATATGATTAAAAATTAAACAGCCACTGCAGAAACCATCCATACTAAATGCTTATTAACTTACATATAACAGCATGCTGGTGTGATACCTTCAAATTGGCTGCTGAAACTGAATTGCAGCAAATAAGGCCAGCTTTCCAAAAGGATGTTTCTAGGGTTCGATAATCAGACCCTCAGCTCAGATTGCTTGGTTTTCTCCTTCACAATTTTGCCAGCCTTTTTTAAGTAACTGATAATGGGCATGACTTCCTTGAACTACAGTGGATGATATACCGAATCCTTTGCCTCTGCTGCTTAGTAGAATGAGTCAGTATGGGTCTGATCCACCTTTGTCCTTTCCCATGCATCACAAGACTTCTGTGGTTTGCCCTTTTCTCTGCAGGGCTTCACCAGAGCCCCTGTCCATTCTCAGTTACTAGATACCATCTTGCTGGCTGTTTACATACGTGCTACCTGATAAGCTGAACGGCACAGGTGATTGATACAAATTCACCTGCCCATCCAAGTGCCACATCCACACATGCATACCTGTGATCTGGCAATGCGTGGCAGAGGCTACACTTTCTGGAAAGGGCACCCTCCAACTCCCTGAACCCTTTCCATCCCATCTCATAACATCTATGCTCCCTTGTGTGTCCTGCACATGGAGTCCAGTGTATCAGAGGACAAGTTGTTTGGCCATCCTGCTTTGTGAGAGTTAGGATGGTTTCCAGCTAGAGCAAGTGATTATCAAGGGAACTGTTACAGCCTGGGTTCAACACCAGCAGCTTAGTGTTAGCTTTAAATATTTAGGGGGAAGTTGAAACACGTTTTAAAAACCTCTCAAAATTGGGACTAATCTGGAAGGCCTGAGCAAAGCAGGATCTTTTCCAGTTAGCTCTAACTTCTTGGATAGTTGCTTTTCAGGTGAGTTGGATGATATGGATATTTGATTAGTATATGGTACAAAGGAGCTTTTGCATATTTTTTTCTTACCTTCCTATGGCCAAAATTGAGGGCTGCTCCCTCTGGAAAGCAGCTGAACTTTGTGCATGTTATCTGGGGCTCCTGTGTTCCTTTACCTGGAGATCTCCTTCCCTCTCTTCTCATGCCAGTCAAAAGCAAGAAATGGATGGGTGTTACTTGACTTAAAGATAATTATAGTCAGCCCATTATCAGAGTTTGTATATATCCTGTAAAAATCCTTTAATTCTGCCTTCCTGTGAGGAAGTAGCATATCCCCTGAATGGCTGCCAAACTCCTTGAATGTGGCTGCATGTGGCTCAAATGTGGTTTTTGTTAAAACCCTACTGGAAGATGATTTCTGTCATGAACATCTCAATCCTGTCAACTGTTTCTATGCTTGTTCCATTCCAGCTGGTGTGGTTCGTGTTGGAGCCGTGCAGGAAGTGGCTCTTTGGGAGCTGCCAGTGTTGTAGTTCAGCGTTGGCCTCACCTGCACTTTGGAGAGCTGGACAGATGGTGGCACATCCTGGAGCAGCTATTGCCTGCTCAGGGTTGCCTTCAGTTGCTTAGCCCTGGGTTAGGTGGACTCAGTATGGGCTTCACTCTTTTTTCTATGTTTTGTTCCTGACTCTCCCGAAGCCTTTCCAATACAGTTACATCCTTGTGCTATCAACCAATTCTCAGACCGTGGAGAAGAGGGAGAGGAAGTCACAGGTACACAACGTGCTCAGGTGGAAGATGTGGAACAAGGTTGGAAACTCACTGGCTTAGGGTGGTAGAGCTGAATTGCTGTCAGTAGCAGAGGGAAACCTCTCCAGAGTGGTCTCAAGTGTACTAAATACCGCAGGGAGCAATCCCTTTTCTTCTCGATGTCCTGAAGAACAGATGGATCTGACATGTTTATTGCCGTAAGCTGTCTTGTTTTATCAGCACATCAGATCTAGGTACCTGACAGATGTGCCAAACAGAAAATAAAATTCATCCATGCCCAGCACTATGGGTTTTAGCATCTCTAGTTTCTATTTAGAACTGTTCTCTTCATTTTCTGACTTAGCCTGGGCATAAATTAGAAGGAATTTTCATTTATAATTAAGGGAAGATAGAGACAAGTAAACCATTACAAGTGTGCACCAATTTGTGAGCTTTAAAAGCATTGTTTGGCACATTCAGCTTTTTCATTGAGAGCTGTGTCTGAGATAGTAAATGTCAAACAGTGCAAAGAGGCCAGAACCATACTGGCAGTAGTGAAGCAAGATATTTTACATGTTACAGCTTGAATAGCTTGATATTTTAAACCCTGTGTTACAATTGCAAAAGCATGAAATAAAAGCTCTTTGAAGCCAGCAACATATTTGCTTGAAAATTATTTCAACACTGTTATGGATATCAAAAGACAATTTTATTCACATCTACCCCATTCCTGTTTCTTCCCTCCCAGCCCACACTTGGGTTCTACAGGGGGTAAGTGCTTCTGTGTCTTTTTTCCCAGCAAGGTTCCTGTCATGGGTTAACTTTTCTCTTTCATTTAAAAAAAAAAAAACAAAGAACTAAAAATTGATTAACATACTGCAATATTTTTAACAGTTGCAAATTGTGCCATGTAAAGTGCATATGAAATATTTAATGTCATTTTAAATTAAAACTATGCTACATATTTACTTTTTTAAAGAAAAGTACATTGGATTTATTTGAACTCCAGAGAGCAGACTAAAGTTAGATCTTACATGTTCTTGTAATTACTTAAATTCATATTTTTCTATGTATAGCAGTGGCTGCTGCTGCAATGCAACGGAAGTCAGACAACAGAATTTGTGAAAGTCACTGGTTAGACACCTGTTGTTGAAGAGCTACACTTTTTTTACTTCTGCAGGTGCAGAGATAATATCTTTTTCATGTTTGTTCAGCTATTTCAATTCAGTGACTAGTGCGTTAAAAAATAAGAAAGCATTTGGGAGGAAAAAAAAAGCTGAAAAGCTTGTTTTTGTCTTTGAATCTATAAACAAAATCTGTGCAGTAGGGGATGAGATCTACCAGTTCTACGCTCTTGAGAAATATGGCAACCAGAAATGACATTCAGTTCACCAACATAATACTTCCTTGCTTAATGAGACTGGTTACTTAGAAATAAAATGAGAAGCTTATTTTTGCCTTGATTTTGTATCTTATTTGTAAAATACTGTTCTTCAGCATTTTCATTGCATTTCACTTTTACACTGAGATCTATTTTAGAACTGGAACTTAACATGAACCCCAAACAATAAAAAAAATTACCTAGCATAATCTATCATTACTCATGCCCAAATATAATGAGAATGTAAGGAGTGGAAAATATTCAAGAGTGGTGTATAAAAGTGCAAATCATGTAAATAAGTAAGTGTGTGTTGTGTTAACTAAGAAATGCCATACGTCTTTATATAAGCTGTCTCTAAATTTATGTCAACAAGCTGACAGATTTACTAACACTTGGAATCTACTGCCCACAAGCTTAAGAGAAGTAGTTTTTGTATTGTTTTAATAACTAACAGAAGTATTGATAGGAAAGGTCCAAGAGATAAGGAACATTTTAATTATTAAGAGCTATCAACAGAAGGCAATTGTATGGATGACAGAGAGGAGCAATTAATCTTTTCTGGTTTAGGGGTGAAGGCACACCATGAACAGGGAGGTAGCTAAGAGTATCTAACATGGTTTTGCTAAGGAAAAAATGTGCTGATTGCTTTCTGTGATGAGCGAACTAGCTGTGTGGGCAAGGGAGAAGCAGTGCATGTTGTGTACTTTGACTTTAAAAACACCTTTGTTGTGGTGTTCCACAGTGTCCCTGTAGCCAGATTGCTGATTTATGGAACAAATACGGAGACTAGATGTGGATGAAGAGCCTAGTAGCATCTCTAAGGGGTTGATAAAAGGGACAACAGTGGCCAAATGCCTTTGTTAGTGACCATGATGATGAGACAGAGTGCACCCTCTGCAAATTTGTGGGATGATACCAAATTGGAGACAGGGTTTGATGTGCTGGAGGGCAGCACTGTCATTCAGAGGGATCTGGACAGAGTAGAGAACAGGGCTGACAGAGACTTGGGAAGTTCAACAAATGCAGAGTCCTGCGTCTGTGATGGAATAACCCACTGCACCAGTACAGGCTGGGGGCTGGCTGACTTTGCTGAAAAATACCGTAATAAACAACAATTAAGTATGAGCAAGCAGTGTGCCCTCGCTGCAAAGGAGGACAGGAACATCCTGGGCTGTACAGGCAGCAGTGTATCCAGCAGGTCAAGAAAACCCCTCATTCCCTTCCATTTGGCAGTAGCACAATGACATCCTGAGCACTCCGTGCAGTTTTGTGCTCAGCGCAGGAAAGGCAATGGCAAACTGTAGTGGGTCCATGAATAGGTCACCAAGGCAATCAGGGGCAGGAGCACATGCAGAAAAGAGAGCGAGGGCTGGGTTTGTTCCACCTTAAGACAAGGTTTGGGGGTGGTTTACTGCTGTCTGCTGCTGCCTGTCAGGAGAGTGCAGAAAAGAGAACCAGGTTATTCCTAGATGTGCATGAGAGCGGAACAAGAGGCCATGGGCACAAGTTGTAATGCAGAAAAATCTGACTAAATATAAGGAGAGGGGAAAGGGTTGTGAAACAGTGAAATGGGCCCAGAGAAGGTGTGGATCTCCTTTCTTGTAGGTATTCCAGACTCAACTGGACACAACCCAGGGCAACCTGCTCTGACACTACTCCTGCTCTTAGCAGGAAATTGGACTAGAGGCCTCCAGAGGTCCTTTCCTTCTGGCACGCTTCTGTGATTGATACATACCAGTGTGTGAGCTAATTCTCAGGGTCTCCCATTCTGGATCACTCTATGGAGAATATGAACCATTAGAGATGTTTGATGTGATTTGGCATTAGGCATGTACTATGGTGTAAGTTGAATCTCACTCTGGGAGAGCCTGACCTCTTCTCTGGGGTGAATAGGTGAATAGGTGCCCACCCTTGGTCGATTGAATCTTGTCCAGGCTTTCTAATAAGAGTTAAAATCTAAAGAGGGTTACTTTTGTTTCTGAGAGCAAAGGAAATTAGTGAAGGAATTTACTTTATGCTTTATTCTGAGTCATCAGAGGAAAGTGGTTGAGAATTTGAAGACAAGACAATATGAGTGAAAATGATCACAAAAGAGTTTCTGATCTGAAGAAAAGGAAGGAATGAGTAAAAGTGGCTGAATAATGTCAAAGGACTTTAAAAGAGCTGGTTTCTTTGAACTATGGAATTGATAGGTAAGGGCTAGAAAAGGAGGGAAAAAAAAGTTCAAGGGAGCTGACAGGCTTTTGGAAGACAAGATACTGCAGACACGGCAGCAGACTGTCCCACTGAAGGAGGAAAACAAAATACCACAAGTACTTCAGGCCCTCTGCAATTACTTGAAAATCAGGAACACTGTAACTAATGACAAGAGGATACTGCATTGCTGAGGGACAAATTTAAAAAAGTAGCACAAACTTCTAGTTTAATGAGTTGCAACTACAAGGGGTATTAAGATTCAGGGTTTTCAATACTATAGAAATAAGGGGAAAATGTGGGAAATTAGAGTTCTGTTACTTTGTAGACAAGGAAGGTCAAGTTAGTCACAAAGAGGAGGGTGAACACCAGCCTTTCTTGGATTCAGTATTCCCAGACAGGTTAGTTGTGATGGAATGTCTGGAACAGTTTAAGTTAACTTAAATAGAGGGAAAAGAACACAAGCTGAAAAGGGGCACAGAGATGAAGTAATGGAGATAAGCTGGACACTGGGGTCTCATGAAATTGCCCCCTGCATGCCTGGGAGTCAGATGAGACCATCCCTGAACTTTTATTTTTAAGAACTTGTGAAGGATGAGGCAGGGCAAATTTGAACAGGAAAATGAGGAAGCCTGTCAACTTAACTTTGATACATGGTGAAATGTATCTTCTGAAAATTTTTAATCAATCTGTAAACACCTAGAGGATAATAAGCTGATAGAAAAAGAGCCAGTGTGGATTTATTAGGAAAATAAATATGTCAAACCTCTCTAATTTCCTTTTTGAGTCGAATAAAAGGTGTAAGAGATAAAAGTAGTTGGTATGTCTTTAGTACAGCTTTTGACAGTATTTTGAAAGCCTTGTAACCTTCTTAAAAGTAAACAGGTTAAAAAATCATGTAGGTGAGATTACTGTAGGGCAGGTGAAGAACTCATTGAAATACTGTGTTCAAGGCACAGTTATTGTTTGCTTGGCAGATGGGGAGGGGAGCCTGAAGTGCAATGCTGTTAGATTCTGCCCCAGATCTGTTCTGCCCGTGGTTTTCATTAATGTCTTGAACAATGGGCTGGAGAGTGCAGCGTGTGAGGCACTAAAAGCTCCAGTAGACTTTGGTTATAGTGGAGGGCACGTTTAGTCTCAAGTGATCTTCATAAAACGCATAAAGTGGTTAAAATGAGTAAGATGGGAATTCAGCACATGTAAGTAAGGCCTGCAGTGAAGTGTTTTCCCCAGGAAGGAAAACAATTGTATGTATACAGACAAGGGATATCTGAGTAAGTCACAGTGAGAGAGCATGTGGTGTTGGGATATCACAAACTGAATATGAGTCACACTGGGATATGGCTGGTGGAGAAAATGGGGAAGAGACCAGACTTTAATGCAGCTCTGAGTCTTATGTGTAAACCATAGGATATCCTTCACTCTTTTCTGTTGGCTGTCTGTCACTCTTCTGGGATAGGGTCCAGAGCTGGCTTCACACCATGGAACAGTATAGACAAACTGGAGAACACCAGAAAAAGAGCTGTAGGAGCGAGCAGAGATTTCAAAAAGACCAGTGAGGAAATATTGGAAGAGTTAGGTCCAGGATGCAAGGACAAAGATGGAAAGAGAGAGACAATCTTGGAGGTGTATTAAAGGGTTTGGGATACAAAATCACAGTGGTATTTAATCATGCCCTCTCCACCTACCCAAAGGTAAGAGGGAGAGTAATTAGTTCAGTTTGCACCTAGGAAGGATTACTTGGGGTATTAGAAACATATTGTAAGTGGATTGCAATGGAGTATTTGGGGGAACTGGATTAGAGCAGGATTGTAGGTGAGGAATAGGTGAGAGTCACCTGTGTGGATATTTGCCTTGGCCTTAAATGAAGGGGTAGACTAGATTATTTTTTAATGTCCATTTCAGTTCTGTCTGTGGTTCTGTCCACTAAAGAAAAACACATATTAAAAATGTAAAATGGTACTAAAACTGATTTAAACTGAGAGCTTATTTTTGGTAATTTGAACTGTGATTATATTCAGCAATTTAAATATGTCTGGTTTAAATTAATCCCTTATGTTGCAGTGTTACTGTGTTCTATTTATGAAGATCTTTTTTATTTATTAAAAAAACGCTCCTTGATGTGATAATCTCTCTGAGTTATACTAGTAATGATGAAGAGACTACAATGTTCTTAAAATTGTTCAGAGGTATTTGCTTTAATGCCTCAGTATTTAGTAAATTGGCTGAACCCATACTGTAAAAACTAGACATCTCATGAGACAATATTGTCCAAATAAATACCTATTTCTTAAACAAGTAACACTGGCACAAAGAAATTTCTGCCCTCTAAAAATGAACTACTCTCCAAACACAGAGCTCATCCAGACAATAGCCGTGTATATCTTACTTTATCCAGTGTCATACTGGTGACATTAATTCAATGAGGAGATCAGAATGTAGGCCTAATAGTTATTTTTCTTGTTTGATTTTCTTCTCTATGAATTTAATATAAAGATGTTTATGTTAAGCTAATTATACATTGGCTTTTTGTTTGCTGCTGCTCAATGAAATAATGTAGAAGGATTATTTTTTTTCTTTTCCCCAAAGAATGGAACATTTGACCACAATATCTATTTTTTCCATTACATAGAGCACCTTAGTGTCTATTACCACAAGTGATTTATTAATACGTAGGGCACACTGAGGAGCAGTGTCTGACTAGCCAATGAGACACAGTCATCACACCATGCAATGCCTGCAGAATCAAATTATATTTGACGTTTAATATTAACCCCAACTGCAAAATAAGACTTGAAACAAACAAACAAAACCTTCAAAAAAGGAAAGTCCCAAAGAAACCAGAAACCAGGGAGTTACTGGGATAAATTATTTTCTTGCAGGAAATCAGTGCTGAGCAGTGTGTCCAAAGCAAGGGAAGAGCTGCTTTCTGCCTTTCTGCATTCTGCTGTCCCAAGCTGTCCTACTTCCTGTCTGCTGTTCTGCACATATGTGCCACCCACCTAAGGAAACAAATAGGAACGACTGGTCCCAGTGTGACACTTCAATCCTTCAAGTTGATTCTGACCAGGAAGATTTCTTGTGTACAATAATAGCTTATTCATACACCTAAGACCTGTGCTTCTCTCAGTGAGGAGGGCATATGCTCACCTGCTGGCACAGGAGCCCTGTCATCCACCGAGCAGCGTTTAGTCAGATGCTGAGCACCTTTCATGTGAGAAAAAAGATCTTTAACAGCCACTGCTAAAGATATTTCTGACTAGAATAACATATGAACAGCAGGGATGAAAGAGTTAATTCATTTTTCCAACTATAATTTTTTTCTTTGTAGAACTGATTTGACACAGTCTAGCAGGGTGCTGTTACTGAAAAATTGAAGCACCAGGTGTGATTAAATAAGATCACACGTTTCATTCCCTCTTTAATTTCACATCATCCTTCAGCAGCTGTATCCCTTTGCTTACTGATGGTTGGAGAACACATTGCTCTTACAGCAGGCAGGTTGCCGTGTTGGTAGCATGCACCATTGGGCTGTTGTTGATCAAGCCTAGCTGTGCACACAAATTACTTATTGTTTGAGGGTTCAAACTTATTAATCCATTTATTTATCAAGAGCAGAAAATACAGTGTATTTGGGTAATGCAGCCTGGCTCCTCAATATTTCCAGAGGCTCATGTATGGAGCAGAATACATTTCATTCCACTGCAAAGATTAAAAAGGTAAAGACAGTGTGAACTTGGGATCTTTTTTCTGTTCATACAAAACATGGCTCTATAGGATCTGATGAAGTCTCTTGCTTTGCTGATATCCTATGGCCTGCCACTGACACAAGGAGAATGAACCACTGCCCTCCTGGCCACTGCAGGGCATTAATACTGGCGCGGTGCACAGACCTGTCCCTTGTCCCTGTGCTGCTGGCTCAGAAAGGTAGCACTGAAGCCACAATGGCTATTTGCAGTTAGAACATGATGCCACAAAAAGAAAACAAGCAGGTTGTTAGCTGTCCATTGCTTTAGAATAGTGTTCCTACGTAAAGCTGAATTGGATTCTTAGAATATTGCTGGTAGTTATTCCAGGCAATGTTTCCACTTCCAAACTTTGGCTGGCCTCACTTGTCAGCCAGAAGCAGCTCAAACCAAACAGATGCATCTTATTCTTTTCAGTCCTCAGAGGAACAGTGGATGTGCTTGCAATACTCTGACACTGTTACATGCGGTAAGAAGGTTGTGAAGAAGTGACAGTGCCCTGGTCTTTGCCATAACTAATCCAAAGAACAGAAGTTTGTGCTCGGTTGTGCATCAGAAAATGATCTGATGAATTGTTATGCTGTGGTGTCAGCTCCAAGGCATACAGTTTCTGGGAACATGGGTTTGGGTGTTTCTGAAGAGGTCTGCTGCTGTAGCTTTGGCTGTGTGTTCTCCTCCTGCGCTTCTGGTGCTGCACTCTGTTGGTTTCCTGCTGCACTCAGGGGTGGTATTTATACAACTGTGGTGTTCGTGTCACAATGTGCTAACCCTTCTCAGCAATTCTGAGCAGCATTTGGCTGTTGCCTGTTTATATATGTGGATATGCAGCATCTTGCCTGTCGTCCAGCACCCTTAGCCCCCTGTGTAAACCAGCCAGTTTTGCTCACCAAGGACTTGTCAAAAATGTATCCATCAAAATTAAACAGATTAACTAAACAAGTAAAAGGGTACCTGAATACCATAGCTCTTTCATTCCTAATATGGTCTTATTTGTGGTAGCATCATTCCCACATAAAAGAGAAAAGATGCCGGGGAAGGTGACAGAAGTTTGGAGGTTCTAGGAATGCATCTGGGCCTGCATTTCAGTATAAATAATGCCTATGAACACCTGTCCCTTCTTAAATTTTGTCTTGAAAGCAGCATTGGAACCAGCTCATTTGATGTCTCCTTTTTTTTTTTAAATTGAGCTCTGCAGATAAAACTGGCTGCCTGTAGTTCAAGGGTGTCCTTAAAAGTGAGCTGGCGTTTATGCAAACGTGACTTAATTTGTGCAGGAGAAGATACTCTTTGATCTGTGAGAGAGCAAAAATTAAAACTCAAAAAGAAATATTTTTTTCCTTTACATTAGTAGGCCGGTCTTCATGGAGCTGGAGAAAGCTGCTCTGACCTTTCTACCCCTGTGTGATAGAGACTGAGCATCACTGTTTCATCCTAAGTGAGGCCAGCATCATGAGGTTGGAGCAAACTGTGCCAGTTGCTGTGTAATTATTGCCATATGCAATGGGCTGTGCTTCTGTAGTGACTCTGAGTTGTCTAAGATTTACTAATACTAACACAAACATTTTTATTTCTTAACTGTGCATTCACATATATGCAAAGGAAGTGTTTCAAAAAGTGAAATTATATGTTAGTAGTTGTTTCTTATTATGCTGGGGAATTTTTAAAATTATTTTTTGACATCACAATAGAAGAGTTCAGGAGATCTTTCATGTTGTGAAGGTTACCCAGTAATGTCAACCTGAAGTCCTAAAAAAGCCAGTGTTGGCCGTGTTCAGAAATAATGAGGTTTAAAAGAAACCCACATTTTGCTCTCAGTGTTTTGGGAGATGGAGTCTATAGGCTATTCTTGGTTTCAGGCTGAAGCATTAAACCTTTTATAAAACCAAAATAGACATTTTCATGCCATTCCCTGTTTTGTAGGACTGTTGCTTTAAGGGAAATGCTAGATTAATATTGGGAAAGTTGGCAGTAGCCCTTGTTCCTCCTGCCAATGCAAAGCAGGGTGTTATTTTCCCTACTGCTTTCTCCATAACCCTTCTTTTCTTTAGGTGAATGAACTTCTCTTTCTAACTCAAAAGAACAAATGCTTTTGCTATCAGTTTTGCTTTTCCAGCAAGATCCTTTAATGTGGCTCTTTCCTCTCCACATGCAAAGCAGCCTTTGCTCACACCTGCTGTGTGATAGGATCCTTCTCCCTGAGGAGAGCACAACATCTGTTTTGTTTCCTCCATGGAGAAAGAGAGAGGCATTCTCAAAAATTTCTCCTCCTTTCCTGCTTGCTAACAACAAAAGAGATTTTAAAACATTTGGTATTTCTGGAGAGAGGAAAAAACAGTAGAGTCCTAGACAGGAAAAAACAGCCATGGAAAAATAAATTGAACATAATTTGAGCTATAATTAAAAGTCTTAAAAAGAAGTCAAACTGCCAAGTTGGAAAGAAAAATGTGCATCTTGAAATAAAGTACCTTTATAGAAGGATGTGCTTGGGGTTATAGCGCAGGATTGCTGTTCAGGGCATTTTGGCTTTGTTTTTACTCTGGGCTTCCCAAGTGATACCAGACCAGAAACTTAACCCTTATTTGCCTTGATGGTCCATACATAAAATTTGGTGGTATTGTGAGTCTTGGTATTTCATAGTGCTTGAAAGCACAAGGAGATGATAGAAGTTATTTAAATAGAAGCGTCTGTGCCATTGCAGTGATGGCAGCTTTTGTTTATGACATTAAAAAGAGTTTTTATCCTTTAAAGTATGGGAAGCATTGTGAAATGGTGTATAACTGCGTCCCCGGGGAATCAGTTTCTTGTTAGCATAGTGTAACCTGCAGCTTCAGTAAGGGGCCTACTTCAGAACGAGTTAAAAGGTAAAGAGACTTTTTCATAGAACTTCACAGCAAAGGACCTTGTGCTCTGCCACTGATGCCGTCTGTGCACGTTGCACAGACTTTGAAAGCAGCAGATTTTGTTGCATACATTCCGCTTGCTGGTTCGAAGCCAAACTGAAACCAAAGGCTCTGAGTTGAGCTGTCTGTGGTCTGCACGGGGGAAGATTTCACATCTGTGAGGGTGCTTCTTCTGCTGTGGCATGCAGTAAGATATGTGATCAGTGGGAGATAGGGCACTCCTGCTGCTGCCTGGAAAATCCACATGTGCAGCTTTAAGCTACTAAATAAGCCTTGCAACTTACCAATGCTCCCATTTGTGGTATGGCTAGAGCTGGTGTCATAGAGGTGGCTAGTCTCATCATTCAGAAATTCTTAAACTCCTGAGAATAAATTCAAAGATTTTTATCTTTTAAAGGTGATCCACAACTCTTTAAACTCCTTTATGTTTACAGTTTAATACTTCAGCCACTCTGACAATAATACCGATTTGTACTCAGTACATCTGGATTTTGTGAGACAAATGGAAAGTCTATAACATGCCGTGACTTCCTTCTGCAGTGCCAATCAAAATAAATCAAAGATACTGTCTTCTGTTATCACTACCGAT
This sequence comes from Sclerurus mexicanus, assembly GCA_013396755.1. Taxonomy (NCBI): domain Eukaryota; kingdom Metazoa; phylum Chordata; class Aves; order Passeriformes; family Furnariidae; genus Sclerurus; species Sclerurus mexicanus. Next base: position 588,909 of record VWZF01004276.1, read on the forward strand.
ATCAAATCTGTCTCCAAATCAGTATGGAAATTACGCTAAGAGGTAGAGTAAGATGTGGCCTTCGGTGGCATCTTGGTTTAATCTTTTTATAGCTACAGTAGCAAAAATGCACATTCCTTTGTGCTTATTTTGTGTTTGGAGGGCCAGCACAAATAACATTTTCAGAGGTGTCAAAGTAGGATATAGTTGTTGGTAGCATGTTGGAACTATCTTAATTCACCAAGTGTATTCGCTTTATATATTTCTGCAGATCAGTTAGAAATGTCTTCTGTGATTAAAAATTCACCTAACAATTTCAAAGCCTAAAAGCAATCTTGCATCATGGTATTTGTCCTAATCTGATGAATTTGGGACATATGCTGTGGTTTGAAATTGCCAAGCTTTTGGATCCATTTGCTGTAACGTTTCCACGGGAAACTGAACTTTGGGCCACTGGTGGCAGTTCTGTCCCCTCTCCTTGTATACATTTCCCAAACCTACCATTCACTTTCATTGTTAGCTGTCTTTGTTGCTAGAGGAAACCACCAGATTTCCGTCATCACCATCCACATGTCTGTCCATCACTGCAGACAGTATAGCTTGTAGATAAGTGACAAAGAACCGGGGAGCAGAAACACTTAAAAAAAGTAACAACCAAAGAAACCCTGACTGCTGGAAACAGAAGATTCAGAACTTAACGTTGGTTGAGTTGCAGCAGAAGTAATGAAGTGTGAAATGTGCTATTCCCAACCAGTACTCCATGCTGCTTTAATTTGCAGAATATATAATTATATACCATTAACATTCTGGTACATCAGTCTTTGACAAAAATTGAAATGAAAACAGAAAAATGCATGAATCTATATTTAAGACAATTACTGTAATAGTGGTGGATAAGAATACAAACATAAGTAATTTTCATTATTTTAAGAGCCTTGATTTTGTGCCCTGGTAAATATTTGCATGCTGTTACAAACCAACTTAGTTTAGTAAACCTTGACTAAACACTTGTGGAAGTCCTTCCAGCATACTTTGAACCTTTTCTGAGTTCTGTGAGGATAAGGCCAGTGATATGCTTAGAGAAGTGCTTTTGTACTTCAGGGATAAACTACATGTGAGATTGGTTTCCCCAGTCAGACCATGGTCCATTTAAACCAACGTTCAGCCTTCAGGAGTGGCCCAAATAAGATGGTTAACCAGATGCACAATGCTATAGCAATTACAGCAAAAAGCACCACCTCCCAACACTCCAGTCATCTGTGTTAACCACAGTTTTTAGGAGAAGCCCTTTTATTTAATTCGCAAAGAGATGATAAATGTTTATTATTAATGGTTCCCACTATAGGATTACAGAGGAAGAGGAGAAAATCCTTTCCTAATCTGCAGGCAAATTTCTTCTCTGAGGCACTGTTAGGTCCTAAATTGTCCCACTCTGCTTGTGTCCAAATATCTTTTATTTAAACTATTTTTGAGAAAATCCACTGAGTCTGGATTGCTCGGGAAACTCTTAGTGGTCTCTGTTATCATTTGCTTCATGTACCTCAGGCCAGAAGTAAACTGATTATTAAAATCAGATTGGATATCTTAGGAAACATGCCCACTAAAGCGCAAATGTCCCCATCACAAACCTGCCACAAGGGCATCTGCTCTCCTTGAACAGCCAAGTAACGCACTGTCCAAGGCTAGTCAACCTCTCTTCCTCCTTGGGTATGACGCTTCCTCTTACAGTCAATGTAGGAGGCTGGGAATTGCATTGTTTGGGGTTCTTTTTTGCTCATACCTTGCAGGTTTTTCCTGCTGAAGAATAAGTGAGTCTCCAGGCTTTGTTTTGTTGTTGGTTTTGATTATTTTCTGGTTTGAGTTGTTGTTTTCAGCCCGTCCCTCCCCCACCCCAGAAAATATATATTAAAAATCAGGTTAACTTTTGTCTTTCCACTACTTGGTAGTGATTTATACTGAGCCCACAGACAACCTGGGGGATACAGAGTGCGTATGCACAGCCTGGTTGGGTCAAGAGATGACCTTTCTGAGTTCCTGTCTCCAGAGGAAGCAGCTTTGTTTAGTCTCTGGGATGCTAACAGGGCAGTGCTGAGAGACAAACTAATTTTGGTAGATTCATGCAGAAAAAAAGCCCCTGTGAAACTTAATGACCTTCTGTAGGAGAAAAAGGCTTTAGGCATGAAGATACAAGCAGAAATCAACAAGGCTGTCATCTGGGAGAGAACACAGAAAAAGAAACAACGGGAATACGCTGCATGTTCCAGTTAACTAAAAGTTATTTTGACATAGAAGCACAGTTGACAGAGTAGGTAAGGGACAACATACCACATCACTCTATTTGAAACACATCTCTTCATCCCTCACAAGGAATGAAGCAGGATTTTTATTAATGATTGCCCAATGGCTAGATATGTTGCATGCACATCATCAAAGGCATTGAATCGATGCAGAACTAAATTCTCAGAATCATGAAGTGGTATGTTATATGCAGGAGAAGCATAGGAGGAGGTTGTACTGAGTTTGAGGAAGAGGGATAAGGTTCTGATAGGAACAACAAGAAACCCATGTTATTGAGATTATTTTGAGAAATATCGCCAGACTTGTATGTTTTTGTGGGCATAATACTTAAAATGGTGGACTTTTTAGAACAGCTATTACAAAACTGTTTAGAATATTTTTGTGAGCAAGTAGTTTTCTTACATGTACGGAATGCCAACGCTCATACAAGAGTCAATGGCAGAGTGGAATGGGGATATTTGGAACAGAATTGTTGTCTCTCACCTTGGACCATGAAATTTCTTAGGAAAATATGTCTGGAAAACAGATATCCAAGTTTCACAGATCATGTAGTCCATCCCTTTGTGCTAAAACAAAATCAGTGCATATAATTTGTAGTACTGTCTGGAAAATGGATAGAGTTGTTTTTAGTTGGCAGCATTAATGGTTTCACAGCATATCACAAATGTCAATTATACACTGACCTATTATAATACCAAGTGGACATATCATGTAGCAACCATGGAGTTGCTGAAGAACATGATAATGACATGGTAACTTACTCAAATTAATTTGTATGTCACCAGGTCCCAGTCACACACTTTGGTGGTGACTGAGAGAAATAAGTTTGTTTTTCCAGCGATGGTAAGGCTACAGATCTTCAATACAAGCCTGTGCACTGATCCTGAGTGTTTGATTCGGTGACATTGTTCCTATACCCCTGGAAGGACCCTGATATTGGAAGCTATCTTAGTGCAGAGAATGGGATATTGTGCCAAAGCCGTAACTCAGAGAATGAGTTTCCGTGGGACTTCTCTAGCTGGTATTCCACATTAGACAGGTGGCGCAAGGCCTGGTTGAAATTCCTGCTGTGCAAAAGGCTGACAGATGCTTTGGACTGACACAACAATAATACCAACTTCTTATGATCCATGTAACAGAGAAATTCAACATATTCCTGACCTAGCTCAGGTCTTTCTATTTTCCATTTAAGGAATATTGACAAAACGGACCACATTATCACTCTAGTCATTAATATGTAACCTATAAATGGACCTGGACAAAAAGAATAAATAAAGGAAAAACTCTAAACCAAACCTATTTTCTGCTCCTATGCTTCCACTTGCTGGTTATGCAGAAGCAGTAAACAAGCCCTATTCCCAGAGCTGTGCTGACAGCACTGATGATGGTGGTGCACAAATTAGGAGGTAAACAAAAAAGCCGTGTTAATTTCAAGCTCCATTAGAAACACAGGCGGTAAAAAAATCAATGTCTCCCCAACAGAAAAGGTCAGAATTGGTAGGGAAAGAAAGTTGGTTTTCTGGTAGGTCTGAGACTTTTTTAAATTATTATTTATTTTAAATTGGATGTAAGCAAGAAGAAGCTACTGGTCAGTGTCACATTAATGACTAATACATTGAAAATAAACAACTAGAAAAATTGGTTTTAAAGCAAAATATGCTCATGGTTGGCTCAGGTCATTCTGGTATTTAAAGGCTGTTTTTTATTTTAAATTTTGCCTGTAGGTTCTGTGGATATTTGGTTACATTTATAATCTTGGCATGACACATTTGAGGGATCATTCTTTTGAAAAGTGTAGTCATCAGATTTCACTGTTTTCTCTTGGCATAGTCTATTCTTGGATCCAAATCCTTGGGGCCTGTTAGTTTAAATTTTAGGTTTTGTTGTGCATCCAGATTAAGTCTGGAAATACATGTATGTCATTTTGTTATCAAGTTGTCTAGCAGAGGATGACAGGAAGAACAAATACTGTTTTGTATGTTTTCGTGTTACAGTAGTGTGTCACCTTCAACTTCACTCACATTAAATGTTTATCACTTTGTGAGATCTTTGCTTTGCATATTAAACTAAGTTTCACATGGCCATGTTAAATTATGTATGGCGATGGAGTTTTGTGGTATGGTGTTGGGAACCAGTTCTTCAAATGTGAATGCGTGTGTAGAGATCTTGGATACAAACACCACAGACTGTGACCTTACAGAGCAGAGTTACTCTCTGTCTAAGTGTCTGAGGAACTGGTGGTCTTAGCATGGCTACAGATTTCCTGAAAATGATTATTCTTACACTTACTAGTTATAGAACTGCTGTGGTTATACGTATTTAGAGTAACCTCTTTTGATCAAGAGCAATGTTGGGAATGAGGCTGTTAATGCTTCTTCATTCTGCAGCACCACCTGCTCACAGCATTTTACTTACAGGTGTTTGTCCCTGTGTGGTAGGCAATATTCGCCTCTACAGAAGAGGACCAAGATGCAGGGACTTCAAAGACCGTGCTTTACATACAAAAATGTATTTTTGTGATATTTAGATTGGTTTTAAACCATCTTTCATAAAAGCAAGGTCAGTATTTTTGTAGCAGAGTCAGGATCTCAGTGGCAGAGAGCACGGATAACATCCCAACTCAACACATTTCCTTCCAAACAACTGCATCTCCTCATTGTCTCTTCATCTCATCCCTAAAACACAGCCTGCTCTTCTAATTGTCGTTCCCTTCAGTGAACATTAGCATACTTGTTAAATTGGCCATTTCTGTCCCTGAACTCCCCTGCCTGTCCAGTGACTCACTCAGACCTGCATTTTGCACACCCTGGGGAAGCCTGGAACAAGTTACCTCTCTACTTTCAGCTCCTGGTCGCAGAACTGTTGTGTATCAAATTCAGTCCTCCTTTACTGCTTCATTAGCTGTAGTTCTTGTGAGAAAAAAGAGTCTTTTAAAGAGGAAGAAGTCTAAAAGGATGTGTTCTCTCCTATGAATTATTTCAACATCTTCATTTTCTTTTGTTTTTACAAGTTACCAGGTGCTCTTTTCCTCCCTGGCTGTGCTGTCCTGCCAATTTTACCTGCCTGCTTCATGTTTCTTAACATAATCACCACCCAAAGACACTTACTCTCTCTGGCAGTGCTGTGATTAAGGCATGAAGGCAGCACATGGAAGTCAGTTCGCCCATCCATAGTTGCACTGTGAGTATATTGCTAAGAGCAGTCAAGTCTTGTTTGTCCAGGAAAGTAAGCAGTAATGATTTGAGGCTGTGTAGAAAGCTGAGATGTTGAGCGCCAGCTTTTCAAAGTTCCCCTGTTTACTTCCATGCATGTTTTAGCTCTCTAGGTTAATGATTGCCTGTTTTGAGAACATGATATTTGTATTTGTTTTGGGAAAGGATGCATTTGTCTCTCTAGAGGAGACAATCTTGTGTTCCATCAAAACTTCAGTTAGAGAGAGCGTCCCATCCACAAGTCTGAGGCCCAATACTGCCCCTTGGAATCACGAGAGGCTAATGTCAGCAAGTCTTGAGGTTTGACTAGGTGGCTTTTGTGTCTGTCTCAAAATAAATTATGAACACTATGTTGAAAAAGACTTTATGAAGCTAGCCTTCATGACATCTAAGTAGTAATGACTGCAGTAAAGCTTGAGGGCACACAAAGTGCTCACCGTTTACTACCACAGTGAATTCTTACGCAGGGCTTTTCTCTCTTGCAGCACAATTAATTTTACATTTAATTTACTGACATTGGCATGCATTAGCTTTTTAATATTAGTTAAAATTGGTTTATGATGTCAGTCTTATTTTTAGCACACTGGAAGCAGGGAAATAATTGAAGTGTGCTATTGTACAATTTAGGTCTTGTGATGGACTTGGAGAGACGAGGACGTGCCATTCCTGCTTCAGCTGGCCTAGAGGGAATAACTCTCCCCTTTAACATTTCATTGTAAACATTCTGATGATACCTCAGAATGTCAGCTTGTGCTTCATAGTTTGAGTTAAGGTCCCAAAATAACTTCTGATGTATCTCAGAAGTTTAAGAATTAAGTCTCCGTGATATACACCAATAGCATATTAATCTGAAAGACAGTTGAAGTTCAGTATATCTTTTTAGTTTGTTTTTTAAGTTTAAAGTTGTATCAGAACATAAGTTCTAAGTGCTTCCTGTATGTTAACACCAGCGAGTTGGCTTTATAGGCTGCCACAGGATACTCTGCCTGTCAAGCTGAAAAGCTTTACCAGATTGTGGTGGTGTATTCTAGTGAAGTCTCAGTAACTTTCCTGGATGAAATGGAATTAAGAAATATTTTGTCTGGAGTTTTCTTCCTTGCTTTATACAGTAGTGTTTTGGTTCTAAAATGCCTGTTTTTCTAATGAAAGTAGTTTTTAACTTTTCTATAAAGAAATGAATGCATTAGGAGGTCAGTTGAGTACTGATTAAAATCTGGTTTGGAGCTCACACTGACTTCCACAACCTCCCTTAAATCTTGTGATGACCTGGAGAAAGCGGCATTCATAAATGTTTCCTATCAGGAGTGATGTCTTATCAGGAGTTTGAAGGAGGAAGAACACTCTGAGACATCTACACGTGAAGACATCCTACTTTGACTTGCTTTAGGGGAAAATAATGTGCATAGATCATAAGGTTGGCTCTGTCTTTGGAATTTGTGGAACATGTGCTACTGTGATTGCTTTTCCCTGTGAGATAAAGCGACCACTGGGAAGCATTGAAACTCAGTGTATTAGGATGCACAACACACAGAGCTCAAAGAACAGCAAGACCTTCATCAGCCAAACAAGTCGATCCACGTGCTGACCTGACCTTACTCACACTTTTTCTGGTAGAAGAGCAGGTTATTTGCCAGAGTCATTCTGAACTCTCACTGTGAAACGTAGTTTTTCTGCTGTGCTCATATCTAAAAACTATCTACTTTTATTGCTGACCCTATCAGAAATATTTCAGGCTAATGAAACAATATGATTGTTTTTATCTCCAAAGTGTTTCATTTCTACTGATGAATGTCATACAGAAGAATTCAAATCTAAATCTGAGTGGTTATCTCTGCTAAGCTGCTTTTTAAAAATGAATTGGCTTAGTAACAAGCTGGCAAATACAAGCTGAACATTTTGTGAGGATCGCTGATTGTGAAGTTTTGTTAAGCTATGCTTTTTCCAAGAATGTACAAAAATAGCAACTCTGGAAATCATGAAGCTGAGTCTTTTCCACAACTGATGCTATTGTGAGACTGCAGGTAGCATTCTTTTTCCCTCTTTTCCCCTTTGAAAGCTGAACATCATCTCAGAAGTGTGAGGGAGAAGTAAACTTGGTGCTTAATGTGGCTGATTGCTCAAGAAATAGGTACTATGTGCTGCTTTAAGTATTAGGCAGCAATTAGGCTTTGCAGCACTGAGTCTCATTCTGTTTTCATTAATAAGGTTATTAACAAAGATGTGATACAGTCTTTTCTTCCTGTTACACGTGTAACTCAAATAAGTGAAGACTTCAAACATTTGAGGCCAGTGTTACAGTCTTTATGAACCTGCTTCTGTGATGGGTATCAGCACAAGCAAAGTCAAGTTCGGCAGTCTTTGGGAAACTGCCACCCAAAGTGATTGGGAATTCTTTTCAGGTTTGACTCTAGTGTACAAATTAAATCTAAGCTTCTTCTCTTTTGTTTGGCCCTTCTTAGGCTCCGTCCCTCCCTGGCAGCTTTGTGGACTACTGACGTCATTTCCCATTGCTGCAATTCCACCCATGTCTAAATGATGGTATCACCTATGTTCTTCCTTGGGAAGAGCTCCCTGCCACAAACTCACCCCACAGTCTCCTTTAGATCCCACCTGATGATTGTACCTTGCCGGCTGAAAGCTTGCCAGCATTTGAGCTACTGAAACATGCTGACTGCTTGCTGTCGTGCCGACCAGTGGCTCACTGTTTCCATGTGTCTCTGCATCTGCTCCATTTGTCTTGTCTGTATTGCCTTCTGCAGCATGTCATGGAGATACATAACCCAGCCAGGGAGCTCAGAGGAGTCTACCTGTAGGAGGAAAAGCTTAATACTCTTCTACCGTAGCTCCTTTTCTGGAGCCAGCTCATTTAAACTTGAATCACTGTGCTCTACATTACACTCTAGTGCACAGACTTTCTGTTTATTTTGCACTGAGAATGCAGTTGACGTGAAGAGTAGGGGAATGTTTCCATTATTAATAGATAAACATGTTTTGACATGAATTAGCAAGCAAGGTATTTGTATAAAGTACAAAGATGCCTTATAATGACAGGAAAATCCATAGAATCATAGAATAAGAGCTTGAAAGAGACCTCAAGGATCATCTGGTCCCACCTTTTTTGGTACAAGCATGGTGTAGAGAAGATGGCCCAACACCCCGTCCAGCTGAATCTTAAATGTGTCTTATGTTGGGGAATTCACCACTTCCCTGGGGAGGTTATTCCAATTGTTCTCATTGTGAAATATTTTTTTCTTATGTTATGTTCAGTCAGTACCATCCCAGTGGTAACATGTATCCATTACCTCTCCCCTTTCCTCTGTGACTCACTGTAAAAAGGTAGTCTTCATGTTCTTTGTAGCCACCCTTTAAATACTGCGACATGATGATAAGGTCTGCCCTAAGCCTTCTTTTCTCAAGGCTGAAAAAAACTCAGTTCTCCCAGCCTTTCCTTTTTTTGTGGACTCTCTCTGGACCCTCTCCAGCCTGTCCACATCTCTTTTTGTATAGCAGGGATTGAAAGTGAATGCAGTATTCCAGATGTGGCCTGAAAAGCACTGAGTAGGGTGGGATAATGACTTCTTTATCTCTGCTGGGGATGCACATGTTCTCCCAGGCCAGCATTCTGTGGGCTCTCTTTGCCACAGCAGCACACTGCTCACTCATATTGAGCGTGTTATCCACTAGGAGCTCCAGGTCCCTTTCCACAGAGCTGTTCCGCAGCCAGGTACATCCCAGCCTGTGCTGCACTCCTGAATTATGTTTTTCCAGATGTAAGACCTTAGGCCTGTCCTTGTTTAACTTCATAAGGTTCTTGTTAGCCCACCAACCTAATCCAGTCTTCCTGCAGGGTGGCTCTCCTGAAGTGTCCACTTGGCCACTCAGTTTGGTATCATTAGCAAATTGTAAACCTTATCCCATCAAACAGATTGTTCATGAAGATATTAAACATTGAAACACCATTTTTTTTTCCACTGGTGTGCTTGTTCTGCCCCATCTGATTTGTCTTGCCAGGCTTCAGATTAGCTCAGTTGGTTAGAGCATGGTGCTAATAATACCAAGGTTGTGGGTTTGATCCCGGATGGGTCACTCACTTAAGAGTTGGACTTGATGATCCTTATGGGTCCATTCCAACTGAAGATATTCTGTGATGCTCTCCTGTGATATCTTGCCTCTCTCGCATGTCTTTCAATGATACATTTATTAAGAGTATCACGTAAGAATTTTAATTTATCCTCTGATTTTGCTGCCTAAAGACCATTACAGGAGTATCTCTTAAGGAAACTGCTGTTTTGGCATTTCCCCATCTCTTGAGTGTTTTGATAAATTATTATTTTATAGAACATTTTTACTTTTTTCTCCTTGATGCTGTTCCCATTGGACCTAAGAAATGCCTAACTGCTCTGCAATGTTGATTTTTCTTATTAGCTGGCTAGAAGAGTGAGGGGGAGGGACAGGATGCAAACACTTGACATTTGAGGATATTTTCCAGCTCTTTTAGCTATCGTTTTTTATTGCTCTTGTACCTACCACCCCCTGGTGAGAATGGCTGCATATGCACGGTAGAAGGCAGTGGCTGTCCTGAAGAACTTGCCTACTAACCAAATCAAATGGTAGGAAGTGTCCCCTGAGGGTTGCTCCTTGGAGGATGAGGCATAGACGCACCAAGCCAGATGTTTTAGGTGCTGGGGCCAGAACAGAATGGCAGCTCAAGGTTCCTTCAGTCTCCGTTCCTGAGGAAAAATCCTCCTCCTGATGGTTTTCAACACTCCATCAGCAAAACCAATTCTCTGATGGTCCATATGGGTAAAAGCAAAAGCAGTGCCAAGCCTGGTGGCTCCCTTCCTATCTCTATGCCACTTTCAGGAGGCACTAAAGAGACCTACAAGCCTTTTTCATCCAACCTATCTGCTGAAGGCTGGAGGAAGATGTGATTTATTAGCTAGGAGCAAAATGGATAGCATCATAAATCTCCTCTAGACAACAACAATTAAAGTTGCCAGGGTTCTCTTTGTTGCTACATGGAGTCCCTGCAACTCTGACCAGATTTGACTGGCTTATTTTGCTAAATGAGGGTGTTGAAATGACCGTCTGGATTTTATTAATAAGTGTATAAATCTGAACTATAAGGGGAAAGAAGATGAACTGGTGCTAGTATATCTGTGACATATACTTAATAATAAAACTTAAACTCTTATACAGCCTGATACAAATTACTTGCTCTACTGCGCCGGTTCTGCCACAGCTACACATTTCATTTTTGTGATATGCTCTGCGACCGCTCCGCTAGTAAGTGCTGAGAAGGGAGAGAAATAGATAGATAGATCCATCTGGTATTTATAGAGGACTGTTTTAATAGTGCTAAAAAACTGATGTGCTCAGCGTTCCTTGCAGCTGCAGTTGCGTTCGTGTCAGTAATCCTATCAGGAGGGTTGCTGGCTTCCAGAGTAATTAGAACCCTGAAGCAAATAAACAGCAAATGAATTCTCTTCTTTTGAAGTTTTTTTTCTTTTTTCCCTCTTTTAAGTAGCCCTTGTCTGGTATAATTATGTACCAGTCATTATAACATTAAAAATAATTTTAAGTGAATGAATGCTATTTTTGTTGTTGTTGTTCATTGCTAATTATTATGAACTAATTGTAATTTAGGATAGTCTTCTGAAAATCTCATTTTATTACAGAATGGCTACTGACTTAAATTGCTTCCGTCCTTGACCCCAGAGAGAGGCAGGAGCTCCAGGTTGGGCTCGTCTAAGGTGGGCTGGTGGTTTGTAGCACATTTGGGTGGAGCACAAGTTGGTGCTTCAAGGCCTTTTTGATAAACTCCTGCCCTTCTAGCGTTTAAGCCATAGGTTTAGTATAAATTCACAATACTGTATGCTTGCCACCTGGGAAGAGATGACAGAGATACTACATGATAATATAGGGAGGTAATAGCCCTCCTATCTGGCTTTTTGTGACTTTGTCTAGGGTAATACATTGAGCCCTGAGTGCAAAGGTACTGGCAGGAGTTCAGAGGACAGTAACAACCCATGCAGTCATCTGGGGAGGGTTTAACTCTAACCAGTGGTATCTTCACCATTTAGCTGGGTCATTAGTTTTGCAACATTTGTGGCTTTTGTCAGATGTTTTTGATTTGTGCTCACGTGTGCTGAGTTACGGTGTATAGGCACTGGGTCATCCTTGTGTAAACTCTGTAGTCTGGTTTGCATTTTTTGGCTCTTGTATTCAAACTGGTTTCAAGATGAAAATAATAGAATAATAAGGATCAGTTACAGCTGCATAAGCAAGTATGTATTAATTGATGTTTCCTGGTAATGAGGTATGAGAATAAAAAGCCCACCCCACCTCTCAGATCCCAGCTTGAGTTTTTAAGATTGGCTGTTAGAAGAAAAATGTCTTTGTACTCACAAATTGCGCACATTGAGCCCAGAGTTAGGAGCACATAATAAACATGGAAACATCTAGTGACGCTTTCTTTAATGGACTCATTCTTTAGACTAGAACTACAGCTTTTACAACTCAGGTTCTTAAAATACTTTTTATAATGTCATTTCTTAGACTTAGCTTCTGTTGTCCTGTAATAGCAATTCTCTCCTCCTAAGAGGACCAAGACAGTACAGCACTCTGACTGTAACCTGGCATGTTCACACAAATACCTGAGAAGGATGATATGGAGGTACTAAAGCTTCAAGGGGTTCAAATATTTCTCTTTGACTCAAAGTGGAGTCCAGGAGTTATTTCTATAGCTTTGGCTGTGCTCAGGACTTCCCTCCTTTCTTTACCCCTCCCGCAGTTATTTTTGGGTGAGAGAGATTTATAGCAATAGGGCAAATTCCCATGTTAAATCTGAGCTCAAATTTCAAATCAGTGATCACCAAGCAGGGCCATATATGCCCAAATACTTAGGGGAACTACAAGCCAAATGTGCTAATGCTTCAAGTCAACGTGATAGAGCTCATAAAATCCTCTAAGGAGAATTACGACATTGAGAGTTATGACTGTGTTATGCTTGAGTGAAAGCCTCTACTTGTAGGTTTGAGGGACACAACCTCCTACACAGTGACTTCAATCTTTAGGGTGATTTACCTTCATTTTCCTCAATGTTTCCATGTTTTGGATTGGAGCTCAAGTATGCTGAATTGTAGTGTGTAGACCTCAGGTCATCTTTTTCTAAAACCTTTATTTTATCATGCCTTTTTTACCTCTTGGCTTTGAAAGGCATCTTCTGAGGAAAGAATGTGGTTTTGACATGTCTCAGGGGCTATTTAGATAATGGTTTCTTGACAAGGGCATGCTTATGGGTTTTTTGCTAAGTATTTTTATTCCAATTGTGATAAATTTGTGCTGTATAACAGTAAAAATAAAACCCCCATTGTTTCTTTTGAAATCAGCTTAGTAGTGTACCATCCAAATGCCTCATGCTGTCAAAAAAAACCCCTTACCACCTACTTACTGTTGTACACACTTCTGCTGATCCAGAAGTTTTTAAGCAAGGAAAGCAAGATATGCCTCATAGATGTGTATCAGCCCCAAAAGGAAGAGGGAATACATTTAGAGGAAAAAATTCAAGGAAAAAAATGGAATTACTGCAGGTCTTAAAATCTTGCAGTGGTCTTCCAGGCAGCAAATCCTGGAAAGATATCTGATCACAAATGGCACTGATATGTCTGGTAAAGGCTTCTGACTGATATTTCAGTGAGCTAGATAGAGGTGAAGATAGAAGTGAAACAGAGGTAAAGAATCTAATCATTCAAAAAACACACGTTCACACAACATTATCTCTCTTCTTAGAGAAAATGAACATAGCAGTTCACTTAGACTCATGGCAAGCATGAGAAACTAGTTTCCCTAGTTCAGAGAAAAGTTAACAATATAGGAAAAGATGCTCTTAATTAATTTTTGCTCTCAACAGCACATTCAAATTTGAACAATTCAGATACAATTAATGGGACTAGAAAATAATTTAAAAAGAAATAAACCAGGCTGAGCTGTGATACTGTGCTCCTTGCAATTATTTCTTAATGCTAAATAAACACACTAGTGAAAAAATTGTAGTTTGTAATTATTGCACAGTACTAGAAAGAGCAGTGTAATAGCCAGTGCCAGGTAAGCCCTCAGCGAATAAAACAGTGATTTTTGGCGTTGTGCAATGCTGCATTCTGACATTGTATAAAAGGATTGAATTTTGGTGGTGATGTAGATTCAGTAAAAGACCGTCGTGTCAACCTGGTCCAGATTGGTTTTTGGAAGATGGAGAACAGAGACAGGAGGGATAGCAATGTCTATCACAGAGGAAAAAGGCAATGAAATGCGACGCTCTTTTAATTAAAGGCTCCTGCAAAGTAATTTCCCCCTTTAACTTGTGATAATATGGTTTTGGCAGGAAGAGTAATGTGAACAAAACACTCCTCCTTATAAGCAAAATCAAGGAGGGCAGGCAAATTGTATTCAGTAGCAATTTGCTGGGGAATTTGTCGTTTGTTTTTGAAGAGCGCTTGGAAATGGACAGCAGGAGTGGGGTTTTTTGCTTGTGCCTTGTGAATGGCAGCAGCAGTGGGGTTTGAAAAGCTTTTAGAGGAGTCAGGGGATAGTTTCCCATGGGAAATTATCAAAAATACCTGTCAGTTTTAATGGCAACTCATCATTCCAAAAGGAGACTAATGTGCTCTTTGGAAGTATATTTTATCAGCTCTAAGTCCTCTTTGTGGTAATATAAAATAAGGTAAATATAGTCAAGGCAGTGAACTTACAAACATCTCTTTAGCTTGGGAAATTTAAAGAAAGAGCTACACCGGCTCACTCTGGATATTTGAACAGGGTGTAAATAAGTACAAAAATTGTCTTTTTTTCCCTATTTTGATAATGTCCGATAAATTAATCCCTTATTATATGCCCATTTATGACAAGACTGAACCAATATGCTTTATTTTCATTTCCCAGCCTAACAGTGCTTTTCTTGTGAAGGGACCTGTTAAGGATATATGGCCTGAAGAGGTGGGGACCTTTCTTGTCCCCCACTGGTTAGTTACACTTTAGTCTGTATCCTTAAAGGTTTTAGAGACGTGCACTATTCTTTTCTATGGGATGTGAGAAATTATCCAGCTGATGTAACTTAATTAGTATATCATGTCTGTCATTGTAGGGTCTGCTTCATAATATGCCCCAGGAAGGGTTTTTTATGAAGGTGAAGTGCAGCATCCTGTTGAGTAGAGACTGAATGACCCTGAAGTGGGTCTGCAATTAGTGAGCCATAGCCAGGAGAAATTGTCCTGCATTTGACACACAATGCAGTGCTTTCCAGCCAGAAGAGACACATGCACAGTGCTAGGGAACAGCTGACAGCAAGCCTTTCTGGAAGAACAAGCTGTAACACAGCAAAACTTAATCAGTGCTGTCCTCCCTCTTTCCTGCTCTGTATGTCTTTATTTCTGCCTTGTGCATCTGCTGCTTCTATTGAAGACATTATTTTAGAATTAATGTCTAAACCAGGAATCCTACAGAGGAGTTTTGCAGCGTGATGGGTTTAGGTGAAGGCATAGGCTTTAGGAAATGGCCAGAGGTCAGAGATGCAGTAGTTGTTGTTATTGGCAAATCAAGTAAAATTAGAGGAAAGTGGAAATAAAAAGACATGAAGAAAGGCTGAGTGCCATGCTGGTACCAGATTTTACTATCATAATGATAATGGTAGGGTTAGGTTCAATGTGATAGACTACCTGGAAATAAGTGACAACAGAATCTTGCTTTTGACTTGCTGATCCATTTTGGCCCATTTTCTTGGGTAATCTAACCATTAAAAAAAATAAAAATAAAAAATCAACCCCATCCTGCTCTTAATCCAGCAATTCCCAAGCAGGTGAGTCGCTGTTGTTGGGTTTGTCCTCCAGCCGGGTCAGAGAAGCAGCATGTACTCGCACATGAAAAGCAGGGGGAGGAAGGCTGGTTCTAACAGCAACTCTAATAAACCTCCACATCTTTCTGAGCCACAGCTCTAACAATAATTCAGCAGTGGATGTGTCCCACAGTAACACCAGCTGGAGTTTCTCTAACACTAGACAGATTTTCACTGCAGAATTAGCTTGAGATGAACTTTTCTAGCATAACTCAAGCAAGAGTGGCCCCAGTGCAGACAAAACCTGAGGTGCTTGTGTCCATGTTCTAACTTCTGGGGTCACGCAAAAGCATCCTTTGTGCTTCTGTAAATACTCAGATAACCCTGATGGAAGGTGCACAGTGCTGTCTAGTTGTTTGCACGTGTCACAAGCTGGTGATAGGGATTTTGTTACATTTTTGGGGACTGCTGTAGTTCTGGTAGACTCTAGTGGCTGTCCTTTGTGTTTCCAGAGCTTGCCCAGTCATGCTGCTGGACTGAACTGGAAAACAGCTGTTAAGGCAGAGCTTGATGTAGTTTTTTAGAGATTCTCCCTCTCCCCAGTCCTCCAAATGTGCAGAGTCTGGCAGTATTTGATGCATGTCTGATGATGTGCAAACCAACACTGAAGAACCTCTCCAAGCAACAGTTCCTGCTGCTTTCAGTGCTGCCCTGAGACTGACCATCTCTTTGTGACACTTTAATACTGATCCACGGTACTTGGAAGGAAGATGGGTGGGGGTGGGTCTGCTGCATCAAGACATATTCTGACCCTCTTTCCCTTTCAAAGGGAGAGAGGACAGGCAGCAACTATCCCATCTGAATCTTCTTCCAGTTTGTTGCCTGTAGGTCTTTCACCCTACTGCTGCAGCTGGACTTCTGGCCTGGTGCCCTTGACTTATTAGTCACCCGTCCATCTGAAGCTATTACCTGCTTCAGTGTTACCATGTCCATCAGCTGGCATCTCCCACAGTTTCCCCACTTTCAAGGACATTTGGCTTGCATCTGTGTTTGTGAAAGGTGTTTCTGTTCTGCCTTCTGTTCATATTTGAAATGTTCCTGGGACTGCTTCTCTTCACAAGTCCGCTGGTTCCTCTGACAGGGGCAGAGGCGTTTCTGGCCATCTACCAGAAATACCAGAGGAGTGAGGTACGGGGTGTCTTGTCCACCTGAATGTCATCTTGCAAGTTCTAAAAGTCATTTTCATAGCAGATCTTCCCTTTTTATTTTATTTAATGAGTCTCATTACACCTAATTTGTTCAGCTTTTTGTGAGCCACCATATGGCACCAATGGAAACCTGGTGAAAATGTATTTAGCATCTCACAAAATGTATATAAAGATGTCAAACACACTAAATTAAAAGCGTTCTCTTGAAGATATATTCTTACCAATTAGTCATTTAGAGCCCTAGACCAAGTCTTACCGGCTGTCTGGCAGGGGATGTCTTGAAGATACCTGTCACGAGTCAGGATAAGATATAGATGAAGTATATCAGTAGTGCTATTTCAGGTATCACAGACTAATTCTGAGTTCTTGAAGATCTTCAGTGAAATGTTTCATTCTTGTTGCTTAGAAAATCTCACTTGGCATAGAGGAGCAAACAAGGCACAATGGAGAAATGTTTCTTTCCTTGGTGCTGGAAACGTGTGGCCATGACATAGTACAGCCTGGCTTTTTCCCACCAAACTTGCATTATATGCTTGGAGTTGGGAGATAAGGAACCCCTTTTAAGCTATCGATTTGGATGGGCTTCCACAGGGCAGTTCAAATTTGAAGCAGTATTCTTTCTCCAGTGAATATAAAGTAATCAGGTTCTAAGCTTATGAAGGCATTTATTTAAATGCTTTCAGTTTGGTGGGCTGAAGTCTAGGAGGGATGTGAGGTCTAGCTCTGCAGCCTGGCTGAGTTTGCTTGGACAAGAATTTGACTTCCAGGAAGTGAAGAGTTATATGGAGAAACCAGGCAGAGCTCTCTTTAGAAGAAAAGAGCTTGCTTCACAGTTCTCACTTTATGAAAATGTTTGATATCACTGCTCCTTTGCCCAGGACTTAGATCAGTTGTTTCTCTGGTAAACCATTCTTCCTAAAAATCAATTACATCATTCGTTCTTCTTTCACTAAATAGGAAAACTAATAGATTTATTTTTTGTTTCCTTTGCTGTGAATGTTACATAAATTCATCTGTGAGTCCAGGCTTGAAGCAGGTCTAGTCAGCATCTGCTTTCAAGTGCTGTGCACCTACTGCCATAGACATGTCTATGATGGCAACAAGATCTCCATTGTAACTTTCCACCTAACACGGCAGTGGGAATATTTAGTAGAATGGCTCCTTTTTTGAGATGTTTCTGAGCAGTTTAATGTCATCTGTTGCAGGCTGCTACAACTTATCCTCCCCAACTTCTTGTAAGTGCCTAGTTCCTCTCTTGGAATTCATATAGCAGTGTGGAGAACTGATTTACCGAGTTGGTCACTGTAATGACTAATGACTACAAAAGCATCAGGGGCTTTGTGTACTGAAACATTCATGGCAAGTATGTTCTCATCTTCTGCCTGCACAGAAGCTTGTTCATGTTCCATTTGGAGTATGGAACTGAAGCATTTTTGGTCTGTGTTTTCACCTTACTCAGACAGTACTGCCAAAAGCAGAAGGACCTGTACTTTTTGAAAGGTGGCACCTTTTGTACTTGAGCTTTCAGGAATTGCTGCAAAAATTCCAGCTCTGTTTCCAGACCAACCTGCTGCATGTACAGGGTGTCAGTGTGGGAATGGTGCATGCCTCCTTGAAAATCTGTGCCAAAACACTGTGGGACTGACCTCATTTTGAGCCTGGTGGATCCAAACTCCAGTGATGGAGTTGCTTACCCATATACACCAGGAGCTCTGTCAATGCAGTTTGCTCCCTGAGGGTTCTCCATATCCTGTTCCTGAGGCAGACGGGGTAGATCAGCCACAGGTTCTGTCTGTGGAGAAACAGGTGTAGGTCTCTTCCCAGAGGGAGGCTGGGCAGTTCACTGGTTCCCTACATCTGTGGAGGGCTCTGTCAGGTGGTGGGGATAAAAGATGGGAAAGTGGGCAGAAGAAAGACTGAGATAACCCTGGGGTAGGTCACCAGATGGCACAGACCTCACCGTCATGTGAGCTTTTTTTGCATGTTTAGAAAGCAAATAAGCAAAAGGTCCTTTCTTGTATATTTATTAATTGTTTGCTGGTGATAAGAGGAAATTCTAGGGAGGGGACTGTTTTCCTGTACCCTCCCCCTCATACCAAAGCCCTGGCTATGACTTTAGTAATTACTATTTACCATTAGAGAGTGCCTTTCCTTTTTGATGATGTTATTTAGCACAGTCTTCAATTAAAAGAAAGACAGGGAAAATAGGGGGTGGTTGCCTAGTAACCAATTGCCTTGGGATCTGGAAAGATAAAGCAGAATTAAGGGTTAATTTTTGCAGGTGAATGTGGAAATGTCCAGAGATGTCGGTGGTGGATGTTTTAAGCTAAAAAGATCTAGGACATTGTTCAGAGAAGTATAGTTCCCACTGGGTTCCTTCTCCAAATAACAACACAAGATGAACACTGTTTGTGTAGTTAGAATCTACGCTGTTGGAAATTCAGAGAGAAAGCAGAAAAGATCACTGAGGGTGCTTCCTTGTGCGTGGTATTTACATAATTTGCCACAGTGTTGCAAGGTTTTCTATCTCTGCATCTCATTCAGAGTTCAAAGCTTGCCTTAAATAAGCAGCTGCACATGGCCACATAGCGTACAAAAAATAGCGTCTGCTTTTGTACACATGTTCCCTGAGGTAGCCTGGTTTCTCTAAGGTACCCGCGGGTGTCAAAAGTTCAGCATTAAATCCTTTAAAGTTTATTTTGAGAGAGCCAAGACCTGCAAAGAGCTTCTGGTAGCTCTGCACTTCTGAAAATCAAGCAACAACCATGCTCAAAACTTCCTAGATTGCCTCATCGGGTGCATATTTTTCTTGCATCTTACATAGTTTTAGAATAGGATAAACAGAGAAGAAAGATGGCTTGTGTGTCAGCACATGCTACTCCTGCAAATATCTTTGACATCTTGACCCAAAGAACATGAATCCAGTGAGCAGCCTTTTGAGATACCTGTGTCCCCAGTAGAGAGAACTGCAGTGAAGGACCCAAGAATGAGGCAAATCAGCCATGAAGGTACCTAAGTGTGCTTCAGCCTGGACTCTCCTTTATAGTGTCATCAAGAAGCATAGAACTCCTCTGCAGATCTGCACACTAATTCCCCCTGAAGGCAATCACGAGGCATCCTGTGAAATCCTTCTTTGCACGTTAACTGGTACATGTGGTCTGTGTGCAATGTGCACTAGTTATTTTCTGTCTGGATATAGAGTCCTCTTTTTCCTGATGAAAGCAGAGGGGGAAATTAATCCTTTCCACATGCTGTTGTTATTTCTTTGCACTTGCTTGTATTATGACAGCATTTCAGAAGCCCTCCTTGTGGGCCAGCACCTCGCTGCTCTTGGTGCTTTTTGAATATGGACTGAAAAAGACTGCAAAAGATTACATGCTGTCTGTGTCAGAAAGCAGCAGGTAAATACAACATATAGATATGGGAGAAAAATAAGACAGTAGCTCTCTCTTAAAGTAAACCAGAATCCAAACAAATCTCAATTTTTTGTAGACATCATGCTGGAGGGAAGTTTTTCTAGATTTCTTCTAAGATTTTTCAAGATGACAGTAAGGGGTGGCCTCAGAGGTGTTTTGAACAAGCTCTGCCCAGAATTGGGAGCCTCTTGGAGAAAATCTGATTGTCTTCAGAGATTTTTCTGACTGGGTAGCAGAGGCAGGTGTCCCTGGCAGAGTTAGGATCAATAGCTCAGTAGCAAATAAGAAATGATGGGTAAAGATAGGCTCTACTCAGAGGGACCTTGAGAGTCTTCAGACATTCTGAGTCAGCTGTTGCAAATACAAATCCATTATCATCAAAGCAAGGAAACAGAAAATAGTCTCCATGGCAGCATTTTGAATGGAGGGAAAGCGGGACCAAGAGAATCTGTGAAGTGTTATGACCCACAGCTGATGGACCCTTCCTCTCCAAATAGCCATGAGTTTGGACAAATTTCTATTTGGAAATGAAAAATATTATAAGCATAAGAGGGAAATACTGCCAAGACTTAAATATGTATTTAATCTGTGCAAGATTGCCCAGGTCCTTGGCAGAGCACTGTTTGAACTGTTACATTTTAAACCAATGGCTAGATTGTTGTGTATCAAATTGTACATCCTTTGGGCCAGGTGTGGGTACATAAGGACATCCCAATGCTACCAGCTTTGTTTTAGGTGCACCCTGGAGAAGACGAATGTGTGTGTTTGGGATTTTTTCAGTGTTTTGTACTAAAATCCTTTGGAGTATAATTTAAAGTACTGTATGCCTTCACTCCTTCTGTTCCCACTCAAAAAACAATGTGTGCTGGGCTTCTGTGCGGGATCCCACTTACACCACAACAGCCCCTCTGTACAGAAGTGTTTTCATGTGGGACAACTGTATTTTGTGTTGGGATTTACCAATGGCAAAGCATTTCCCTGTGTCCCCATTTCCAGTAATTGAGCCTTGTAAGTAATGAGCAGGGCAGCAACTTTGCTGGTGATCATACAAGTTCCAAGCACAAGGTGTGCTCAACGCTGTTTATGTAGGACCTACAGGCAAGAAATTGTTTTAATTAAATTACTTTGACCTAGACTGAGGTTTAATTAAATATCATATTAAACAGACTTAAACAAAAAGGCATTTAGTAAACCACTATGCAAATTTAAAGGTAATTAAAATTTGAAATCTGTCGACTTTATATTATCTCTATAATTGATGCTAAATGTGAACAGATCAAATACACTTTTTTATTGTGTATCTTTTTTTTTTGTGCAAGCTAAGATTGCTAATGATTCCTTTGAATTATTTCTCTATCTATCTGATCTGTTGGTTTCATCATTAGAGTGGATGTCTTTGGGGTTGGTAGTTACTGGTTGGTTTGTATGCACCAAAAAAATCTTGCATAATACAGAGGTGACAGGGCACTCATTAGAGCAAAAAAAAGCTAAAATATTAACGGAAGTCAATAATGAAGACAGAACTTCTAACCAGAAATGTCGACTACTGGCTTTCCTAGTTAGGCGGAAAAGAGAGGCTCAAATGTAAAAAGTACATGAAACCAATAAAATAGAAAACTGTCCTCCAAGAGTTTCTAGAATTGGAACTGAACCAACTTCAGCAGAGCAGGACTGTATTCAGTCCACCAAGACAGCTGACTAACTTAGTCTTTGAGACTAAGGTCAAGAAAGCATTGAGCAATATTCATGATTTTCTAGCCAAGAATGACTGACCTGTGATAATAATCAGTACACGTACATTGAGAGCCTTTAATAAATGCCTGCAGTTTAGGCAATATGGCCCCTAATGTTGAGAAAACTGATTCTGCTGTCTGAACCAATAGATAAAATGGGTAGTGAAGGGAGTGCCTCTTCACCCAAACCTCACAGGGAGTCAAAAATGAGCATGACATGTGGGGCCAGTCTGTGTCTGCCTCTGCAAAACCTCATGTGTAACAAAGTCAACATATTTCTGTGCTGGTGACATCTGTTACTACCACTCCTGCTCTGCAGCAGCTGATGTGACCCAGCTGTGGATCAGCATTTATGAAGGAGCTGAGGATTATGTGCTCAATATCTTTTCAATACATCCTGCTGCATTATGTGCTCAATATCTTTTCAATACATCCTGCTGCAAACTCCACTGATTTCCAGGGCAACCTCTGGAGAGCAATCCAAATGTTCAGAAAGCTGCCAGCTCTCCCTCTTGTTGTCTTCTGCATTGTCCTCCTCTCCTGCTCCCCTGCCTGGCCCCCCCCTTACCTTGGGAATTCATCCATCCCCAACCACCAAAAGAACTGATTGTGGTTTTTGCTTTCAGAGTTGCAGTCTGTGTCTCAGAAAATCATAAAATACCCGCAGCCACTGGAACAGGAAGGATTTCAGATGACCTGCAGAAATCTGGATAGAACAGAATATAATCATAGATAAAAATTACAATTAAACTTCTATTTTCTGAAAAACAAAAACCACATGAAAACAATGGACTCTCCCATTTACCCTCCAGATTACAAAGTAACAGAAATCAGTTCTTATTGTATTGAGTCCTTAAAAAAGATCTGCCTTTCTCAGCATATTTATAAATTGGTCTGACTTTGAAATTGTGGCGTGTGGATGGTTTCAGAGGTGAAAAGAGGAGCATTATTTGCATAATAAAATCACAAAAGGAGTGAGTATGCAAAATGTAATTTATTTAAAATTCCCCCATCCAACATGCTGGGCACAGGTGCAGAAGATTAATAATAAAAATAGTCACCTACAGCATATAAATTAATGGCAATGTCCAGAACTAAGAGCTTCCTTTTCCGCACTCAGAAAAACCAGGGTGGCTCAACAAGCAGATCTGAGCACAGCAGTGCCTCTGTCAAATGAGGGACATTGTAAGTATCTTAAAGGTTCTGCTCTTGTGTTCCAGAGATACAAGTTTGTCACTTCCTTTCCTCAGTGAATGTCTGTGCAGTTGGTTGATCCAAAATGGAGGACAGGAGGGTATTTGGTAGTTCCAGGACCTTGTTAAAAATAACTTTTATTTTCTGTTACAAGTGTCAGTGACTGTAATGTTTGCAACAATGCCACTTCATTTCTGACAAAATCTTGCTGAAGTGATTGGGCTTTATTATAGTTTTTGTGTTAAATGGTTCATGATATGTTACACTTAAAAGCCCAGGGTGAGACACCCTAAATTCTCCCTGTGTGCCCTGTGTTTCCTAGTAGATGCTTTCTGAAGCTCTGACCTGACAGGGACTGTTTGGTCAAGGCACAGGGAAGGATGGTTGAGCTTGGACCTGACAAAGAATAATTCTGGTCTCTTTTCTCCTAACTGTAGACCTAATGATGTGCCCTACATCTTGCCTAGTTTCCATGTCTGCCTCCAGATGGGATGAGATGAGCTGCACACCAGAAATGTCTGTTGCTCTTCATTGTGGAAGAAAGGAAGGGAGCCATTGGCCTCTTCTGCTCCATAGAGAGCTGCTGTTGGCTAGATGAAACCTTTCCTAAGGGGATTGAATAGTGGTCTGAAAATATTCAATAAATAGCTATGCTTATATTGTTGAAAATAAGGAGGCTAAACCATCTGAATATCAAAGTGTATGGGGAGAACTGTTAGGATTTAAATGGTTTTTATTGTTTGAATATATGATTTGCAAATAATACTGCGTTAATTTCAGCTGATTTTTTAAAAATCAAATCCACGCCAAAAATCACATCTGAAAACTCCACAGGCAGCTTGAAATAGACAGGGGTTGCCTGTTAATTACCATTTTGCTTACTTTACTGTCATGTGATCCACTGATATGAACTTGTCTGCTCACTGATAATGTTAATTGTGTCCCTAATGCATCCATACTGTGGGATCCAGTACTGCTCTCCAGCACCTGTTTCTAGCTACTTGTCAGCTCCAGTGATGTTCCCTCTTTCAGTAGAACCAAACACCCAGTTTACATACAGAGAAAGCCCAAGAAGCAGAGCTTCACATGATGCTCCAATGGGCCCTTCAGGTTGGCCATCAGAGGGGAATAATCATTGAATCATAGAATTGTTCAGGTTAGAAAAGACCTTTGAGACTGTCAAGTCCAACCATTAACCCAGAACTGCCAAGTTCACCACTAAACCATGTCCCTAAGTGCCACCTCTATGCATCTTTTAGATACCCCCAAGGTTGGTGACTGTAATGTTCCAATGTTTGACAGCCCTTTTCCTAATATCCAATCTAAACCTCCCCTGGTGCAACTTGAGACTGTTTCCTCTTGTCTTATCACTTGTTACTTGGACGAAGAGGCCAAGTCTCACCTGACTACAGCCTCCTTTCAGGTAGTTGCAGAGAGCAATAAGGTCTCCCCTGAGCCTTCTTTTCTCTGTCCTAAACACCCCCAGCTCCCTCATCTGCTCCTCATAAGACTTTTGCTCCAGACTTCACCAGCTTTGTTGTTCTCTGGACTTGCTCCAGCCCTTCAATGTCTTTCTTGTAGTGAGGGGCCCAAAACTGAACACAGGATAATAGTAGGTCAGGTGCATTTTACAGCATATTTCTGCTCTGTATTTTAAACTGATCCCTGGTGTTACAGTTCATCTCAGCCATATAGCAACTCAAAGGATAATACTAATTTAATGCTTGGCTTTGCTCCCAAAGTCCATCGTTCAAAGGTTTATAGAAGGAATCAGCAAAAGTTTTGTTACGATAGATAACATGATAGATTTTCTTCCTGCTTTGCTTTCTTCACCTGTCTATTTCTTGTCCCTCTTCTGAACTTGTCCATATTGCCTCTTCATCCTCTACCTCCAGTTCTCCCTGCAGTGCACAAGGGTCACGTAGGTGTCAGCTGTCCTTTCCTTGTTCTGTAGGGTTAGTTGCTACACAGGTGTTTGCAGCACCAGTCATGGGGCTCCCAGCTTCAATGACTGACAAATCAGTAGTAAATGGCAGCTGAAGAGAGTCTGCAGCCTGAAAGGAATCAGGTGGCTGAGAACTGGGGAAAGAAGAGTTGTATCCTGGGCGTGGACTTGCTCCACACGGGAATCTCCTGAGAAGCAACAGCCAGAGAAGTGGCAGTTGCCATGTGCCTGGCTGCTTTTAAATGGTACTGAGCAATAGGAGTGGCTCATGCTAAAAAAAGCCCTGACATTGGGCAATTGTAAGTGCTCTCTTCATTCAGACCATGAGTCTCTCGCTGGGGAAGAAGCAAGCTGGAATACAAGGCATATGTCTAAGTTGGGAGATCTCTTCTAGGCAAATTTTGCAGGTCAGAAGGGCACGTCCACAATGAGAAAGACAGAGATAGGATAAGGTGCTGAGGGTACAAGAGTGGAGCTGTCAGAGGTATATGAAGGTGATGGCCCCCACAACATTTTGGGTGCAGCAGGGAATCGCTGGGCTATAGGAGTGGAAGAGGAGCTGGTGTCAGGCAGAAAACGCATGAGATCAGAGACTGAAGGATAAATTTCAAAGTATTGGCAGCATATGGATTAATAGATCAGCAGGATCTACTAATCTAAATGCACATCTATAGATCTGCATTGATACAGCTGAGACCAAATGCTGCCACTGAGAGCTGCACAGCTGAACAGGAATTTCAGAAGGGAGGCAGCATTAGGAAGGACTGACAGGTCCTGAGAAAGATCATTCAGCTTAGTTCCTCTGCCTTTACGACACCTAGGAAAAAAAATCTTGAGGAGTAAGGCAGGAACAAAAACAATTACCCTCATTTGCCATAAATCTCCTTTTGGCCTAACTTTCTCTTCCCCAAGCCAGTTGCATAATGGAAGGTCTGCTCCTGAGAGCATTCCCTTTACCAGCTTTTTAGAAGGTGCAGAACAGTTCTGTTCACTGTGAAGTATGAAACGTGGCTGATGCTGTTGGTAGGGGAAAATCATTGAGGGTAGATTTGAGCTCTAGTAATGCTGGAAATACATAGTATGCAATGCTGTCCACATCTGGAGGATGCCTTTTTATTTATTCTTGATCTGGAAAAAGTATGAATGATAGTAAATACTGTCTGCTTCTGAAGAGATTTGTGGCATGAGCTTGATGTGGAATTCTCAAGAAGGTATGAGAGGAGAACATATAATGAAACATGGCTGCTTATAACTGAAGAACATTTTCCCCAGGGGATCATATCACAATTTTTTTTTAATGAAAATTCAGTCAACTACATATTTAGTTAGCCCAAGGAAATGTTTTCAGTTATCAATTAAAGGGAGTATGTGTGTTCGGTTGCTTGAAGATGCCATATCTTAAAATGAATCAGGATGCTGGATAATTATCACTTTGCTCTTTATTAAATTGCTTTTTTTTCCTCCAGCAGTGGCTGTAGCAGCTGCTCAGCCACATTCATTATACTTTTAGAAGAAAAAAATTTATTTTAACCACAAATACAAGGACTAAGGTTACTTTTTTAAAATTAGTTTTTCAGCTGGTAGTTGACTACTGGAAACAGGACTTTAATCCATTTACTGTTTTAAGTGTGATTTCACATAAAGGCAAATGTCTAAATATGTATTAAGTTTGGGATGGACATAATTATAAAGTTCCTTTCAGTGCTGTTGTAAAGATCTGCATTTTTGAGAGTTTACATTAAAAATGCGAAATGGCTTGCTGGCTGTTTAAAGCAAGTGAATTAGAAAAAAGCATTTGTAAATGAAAAATGCTTTTTCCTGAATATTAATAAGGCAAGGCTCAAGAAAAAATTTCATTTATTGAGCATTTACTCAGAATTTAAGCCAAAGCACAGCTATGATGTAGATGAAAAGATGTTTAAATGCACTGGTCAAAGTGGGATTTCGTTGATATTTACAATTGCAGAATGTTTTGAAACTCGGTGATCATGGAATAATGCACGGAAATAATGCTGCAGAAGAGTGAGGAGCTACATATACACACACACAAAAATGTATTTAACAGTTACATTTACCAGTATCTCTTTGCAGGAAGGGCTGAGACAAATTTGTATGCATAGCTTTTGCAGGGGTTGGGTGTGGGCTGCAGTGCTGGTCACCGTATTCCACATTCACATGCTGGCTCATGGCCATCTCTTCTCTCAGGTCTCGTCCTAAGCCTCCTGTGGGTCTCATAAGGTCTGTAAATTTTATTTCTGAAGTTTTTCTGAGGACATTGCTAAATAGTTTTAGACCTGTAGATTGAGGACAAGATGTTGAATTGGATGCATACATACCCTAGATGATCAAGTTGAAAGATCATAAAGAATAAGGATTTGAGGACACTGTGCAACTGTAAGTGCACTCACCTTATGAGTTGAGTTAGCATTAAATTTGCTTCTGCTTTATTCCTAAAGTATTACAATGTTTTACGTAGAAAATCAGAGGCTTTTAAGTATAGCACAGCTACAAGTCATAAATTAATTTGCATCGTTGGAAAAGCCAATTACAGAAGAGAATAGCTGAGGTGGGAAGGCACCTCTTGAGATTGTCTAGTCCAAGCCCCCTGTATAAAATAGGGTCCTCTAGAGTAGGGTGCTCAGGACTGTGCCCAGTCAGGTTTTGAATATCTCCAAGCATACAGACTCCACAACCTCTTCAGGCAACCTCTTCCAGTGTTCAACCACCAACACAGTAAAAAAGTATCTTCATATGTTTAAATAGAATTTCTCTTACATTGTATTTATGCCCACTGCCTCTTGACCTGTCACTGGGCACTGCCTAAAAGAACCTGGCTCCATCTTCTTTACTTCTTCCATCACACGTTTACACAACAGGCACAAGTTTCCCCCAAGCCTCCTCTTCACCAGAGCTGAACAGGCACAGCTCTCAGCCTCTTCTTCTGTGACAGAAACTCCAGTCCCTTAATCATCTTCACAGCCTTTTGCTGGACTTTCTCCGGTAAGTCCATGTCTCTCTTGGACCAAGGAGCTCAGCACTGGACACAGCACCCCTGCCCTTGATGTCCCACCAGTGCTGAGCAAAAGGAAGGATGACCTCCCTTGCCCTGCTGTCAATGCTGCCCCAATGCAGCCCAGGAAGCTGCTGGCCACCTTTGCTGCAAGGGCCCATTGCTGGCTCATGGTCAGCCTCGTGTCCACCAGAACCCCCAAAGCCTTTTCTGCAAAGCTGCATTGCTGACATTTGGCTGAGTTGTGTCCTCTTGCCTGGGGTTATTCCTCCCCGGAGACAGAACTTCATGCTTTCCTTTGCTGAAGTTCACAGAATCACAGAATCAGCTAGGCTGGAAAAGACTTCTGAGATCATTGAGTCCAACCTATGACCACCTTGTCAACTAGACCATGGCACTGAGTGCCACAGCCAGTCTTTTCTTAAAAACCTTCAGGAACAGTGACTCCACCACCTCCCTGGGCAGCCCATTTTAATGCCCTATCACTCTTTCTGTGTACAACTTCTTCCTAATGTCCAACATAAACCTCCTCTGATGCAGCTCAAGACTGTGTCCTCTTGTCCTGTTGCTGGTTGTCTGGGAGAATAGACCAACCCCCACCTGGCTACAACCTCCTTTCAGGCAGTTGTAGAGAGTGATGAGGTCTCCCCTGAGCCTCCTTTTCTCCAGGCTGAACACTCCCAGCTCCCTCAGTTGCTCCCCACAGGATTGTGCCCCAGACCCTTCACCAGCCTCTTTGCCCTTCTCTGGACCTGCTCCAGCACCTCAACATCCTTCCTAAATTGAGAGGCCCAGAACTGGACACAGTACTCAAGGTGTGGCCTCACCAGTGCTGAGTACAGAGGAAAAATCACTTCCCTGGTCCTGCTGGCCTCACTATTCCTGATACAGGCAAGGATGCCATTGGCATTCTTGGCCACCTGGGCACACTGCTGGCTCGTGTTCAGCTTCCTGTCAGCCAGAACACCCAGGTCCTTTTCTACCTGGCCACTGTCCAGCCCTCTGTCCCCAGCCTGTAGTGCTGCATGGGGTTGTTGTAGCCAAAGTGCAGGACCCGGCACTTGGCCTTGTTGAACCTCATACCTTTGGATTCAGCCCATCTATCCAGCCTGTCCAGCTCCCTCTGCAGAGCCCTCCTACCCTCCAGCAGATTGACACTCCCCCTCAGCTTGGTGCCATCTCCAAATTTGCTGATGATAGACTTGGTCTAGATCATCTATAATGATATTAAGCAGGACTGGGCCCTACACTGATCCCTGGGAGACACCACTGCTGACTGGCTGCCAACTGGATGCAACATCATTGACCACCCCTCTCTGCCATTTCTTAACCCAGCAGAGAGTGCCCCTGTGCATGCCATGGGCTGCCAGCTTCTCCAGGAGCTCATGGGAATGACATTAAAACAAGGGGTCATGAGACTCACTGGAGCTCAAGTTTGCTTCCTAAGGAGGGGTGGACAGGGTACATTGAATGTTGGGTAATATGAACGGATCTGCTTGTTTCCCATGGTACGGTCAAAGCTTGTCATTCTCTAGACTGGCGGACCAGGAACTCGTTTGCTGAACTGCCAGCGTTTGGCTCCCACAGTCAGATGGGAGTTTCTGATTAAGAAGCCTAAGGCTAGAAGTGCTGCAAGTCTGTGGGTGCCATTCCATAAGATGGAATGTGGGAGTGATCCATCCTTGTTAATGTTGGGTCATTTTTAGATGCAAAAATAGTGTGGTTGGATACCTAATTTTTGCCTCCTCTTTCTGTAAGCTTTTTCTTTCAAAAAGCTTAAAGAACAGTTTTTGGCTGATACATGTTCATACCCAGATAAGCCCAAATGTAC
The DNA here is from genome assembly GCA_013396755.1 of Sclerurus mexicanus. Classification (NCBI taxonomy): domain Eukaryota; kingdom Metazoa; phylum Chordata; class Aves; order Passeriformes; family Furnariidae; genus Sclerurus; species Sclerurus mexicanus. The sequence goes on from VWZF01004276.1 coordinate 618,564, forward strand.
TGCAGCTTTCCCAAAAACTGCAATCTCGATGTTCCAGCTTTCCTGGCATTCGCAGCCAGTGCTTGAAGGCAGTCTGACATGTTCAGTCCAAGTGAAGGTGTTGTGCATACAGTGAAAGACCTCTCATTGTTTTTAACCTTAGCTACAAAATAGTATCAAACAAGTGCAGACAGGTTTTCTTTTGTGTGTTTTCAGATTAACTGAAGTTTGAAAGCAGATTAACTGAATTGCAGTGTAGAGAAGACTGAAAAAAAAAGAGAGAGCAGGAGTCTAAAGGGTTATGAATAAAGATCTGCACAATATTTAAGATCATTATTGTCAAAGATATTAAGATATATAGACATTGCATGCTATTGAATATTTAAATATTGGTGTTAATAATAGTAGGGCCAGATGTTTTTCTGAGAAAATCTGCTCTCCAAGAAAACTGTTTGGCAGGGGTAAAAGAGGTCCCTTTTTCAGACTTGTCCAAATGCACTCAGTAGTTTGCCTTCAAGTGTGATGAAAGAATGCCTGCTACTTGAGGAAGTTCTCATGATGAAATAGCTCAAAGTCACCCACAATCCCAGTATGCCTTCATCTTTGTTCAAAGTTAGTCTAGGACAATGGCATGATACATCAAGAGTTTATTTTTGCCCGTCCTGGGTAATTGCAGTTAAAATCAGATTTCCATCTTATGTCATCTTCTGTTTATAAAGCCCCCAAAATTACACACCAAGTCCATCACAGTGTTGACAAGCTGCCTGTGTTTTCTATTGGGTCTCCTTGAAACAAAATCCATGATAAATCTTTATGTATCCATTCTACTTTAAATGAAAGAATGCATGCACTGCTGACTGTCCTATGACCAGCGTTGCTGTGTATTGTTTTGAAATGTAACACAAAGCCCAAATAATCGAGATTTCTTGGCGTAATAATGTATATTCAAAAAAATGTTGGCTGGTGTCAGGACTTGTTTTTAAGTGTTTGGAAGGGGCTCGTGGAAGGAGACGGGGAGCATACGGGGGATGGCTACCTTCCCCAGACAGTTGACTGACGCTGTGAAAAACCCAGTTCACGCACAGAAGGCACGACTTCACAGCTCTGCTTTTCACATGTTGCTGTCAGCAAGTCTTTCAGAAAGAATCAGCACAGAAATAGTCAGGTTTGGTGCTCGCCACCGATCCCACCCTAACACCATCTGGTGCAAACAAGAAATCCTGGGAGCGGTTCTGCAAGAGGGTTTGGCAAATGGGTTATAACCTCACCTGCAGTACCTGTAAAATGCTGCCTGGTGTCATTTTGCCAAAAGATAATGAGGAAAGGGAAAATATCTTAATATTACAAAAGGTATATTCTTGTGCAAATGTGCAGGCTCACATTTAGATCAAGCTCTTCTTATCCCGTGAGATTTTGATTAAATGAGTTATACAATCCCTAGGCAAAAGCAAATGAGTATTTAAGTTTTGAAATTGTATATAATTTAAGCATACATTTTGTTTAACTTCTTTTCTGTCCTCTGGAAAAACAAGGAATAATTTAGATTCCATTAGGAGGAAATCCTTTACTGTGAGAGGGGTGAGGCACTGGAACAGGTTGCCCAGAGAAGTTGTGGATGCCCCATCCTTGGCAATGTTCAAGGCTGGGCTGGATGGGGCCCTGAGCAGCCTGGTCTAGTGGAAGGTTCCCTGCCCATGTTAGAAGGTTCAGAATTAGATGATCTTTAAGGTCCCTCCAACCCAAACCAACCTATGACTCTATGATTCTAGGATTCTCCTAGGTTGAGATCAGTAAGATTCAGACATCACAGGCCCTTTTTGGCCAGACCTGGCACAGGTTGTGGAGAACTGAAGGGGCCTGAACTTCTGTATTGAATTGTTTTCGGTCTTTTCTGTCACCAGAATTGCAGTCTGTAGAAGAGGTGTTTGAATGCATTGGTGTTTTTGTGTAAAATAATGTGAAGCAGCTGGTGCATTGCAGAAAACAGAGGGCCTTTGTAACATAATAAAATAGGATTTAGCAAAAATGTTTTCATAATTAGATTTTTCATGTTTTCTAAAATTTCATAATTCGCTTTGTTTAGCAGAGCAAACACTGGGGGATGTATAGTGAAATCCTTCTGCTTTTTCTCCAAAATGAGAAGTTAATCTTTGGACAGTAGTTCTGGTTTTATTTTTCTGCTTTCAGATTCACTTCTAGCAATTTAATCCAAACTTAGCTGTAAATGAACATATGACTCATTCTCTAGACAGCAGTTTGAGAGGGGAGTCTTCACATGTATCACTTGTTATTGTTTTATTTCCTTTTTCATATTTTAAAATTTGCTTTAATATTAAAATAGTCTGTGAGAGAAACATGGTACTTTTCCAGAACCGACCGGTCATTAGTATTGACGCTACAAGGCATTTTTGTGAATAGAAGCATCTGCTGATCTTTCAGAAGTATTGACATTTTTAGTAAATTTTACATTGCATAGTCCTGGGAATGGCTCTTTCTATTCTCATATAGCAAATCTTTTGTACAAATTGTCAGTTTAGGAGAGGAAATTTTAAAAAGTTCAAGAAAAGAAGTAGGCTGGAAAACAGTAGAAAAAACACAAGGGCAAATAGAATCACAGGAGCGGTTTCATTTCTTTTAGTTCTAAATACCTGGTATTGCTGTGTTACTTCTCTGAAACAGTCACAGTGGAAGGAAAATTAAGCCAAGTGCTTTTGAAAGTAACCCCACTACTCTCCACGTATTTTAAGCCTCTAATCAGAACAGCAGTTTAAATATTGCTAAGTTTACTGACTTAATCATAAAATGTTGCAATACAGTAGCAAATGCAATCAAGAACGAGGAACTACATCTGGTTCCATGAAAGAGCATGGGATATCAGATGCATTACTTCCTCCAAGAGAAATCTTCTACCTGAAAATATTGCTACATGTACTGGGTTAAAGCAGGTGAATTTAAAAATAAATTGTGATTGTTGCAGTCCCTGCAGAAAAGTTTATAAAATATCCATGCTGTACTGGAGTTTTTATAGAATAGCAATATTCTGTCTTTTCTCTTATGAAAAAATTATTTTCCAGATTTTTTTGACATGTCATGCCTTGCTTAAAAGTCTGTCTGCACGACTTGCTGCTGAAGGTAGCATTTCGACCCTCAAAATCTTAAAACCAATCATATGGTTTATCATGACTGTGACAATATTTGTTATTTCTCTATGAGCTACTGCTTCTGAAGTCATGTGGAATTCTGAGTTTTCAGCTTTCATTAAGCAATAAAAAAGAAGTTGTTGGCCCTTCATGGTCTGTAGAGAACAGCTCGGAAATATGACTCTAACTACTGAAAAATCAGAAAGCAGGTCAGTCTCTCAGATTGATTTTTCACCCAGCCTTATGGTTTTGTGGAAGGGAGTCTGACTCTCATCTTCTGCTGAGACTGACAATATTGTCAATATTCTGTGATCTCAGGCAGCGTGTTTTATGGGTTTTATCATCAAGATCAGAGTCTCAAATTTTACGCAAAAATAAAACTATTGATAGGCAAAGTGGGAGTAGAAACATGGAAAAAAGTGAACACTTTGAAAAGTAATTGTGTGTGTGCAAGAGCTTCTATTTTTAAATGTGCCTGGAAAGTTCCTTTTCTGCAGGGTTATTTATTCATATATAATTGTAAGTGTACATATAAGAGTGAATATATATATATGTGTGTGTGTGTGTACGTGTGTGTGTGTGTGTTTGTACACACTTGTAAGTGGTTGTGCAGAAGAAGAGACAAACCTGCACTGTCTTGGGCAAGGCTGTATGGAGTTTATCTCAAGACTTTGGTAGCTCAGACACTTCTAAGACTCTTGTCCTTTTGATACTCACTGCTCAGTTTCACGTGATACATCCAAACTTGTCTCCTCCAGCCAGGAGAGAAAAATACAGGCCAAAGTTTTGCTGTAATTATAGATGTAATAAACCACTTTTATATTTCTTCAGGAGCAGTTAACTGAGAACACCCAAAAGCTTAGATCCAGCAATCTACTATTTTAAGATTGCCCAGAACAAGTTAATTTTAGGTTTAGTGCTTTGTAATTTAACTAGGGAACTGCACCTAAAATTTTAAGGTTGAGTTTTGCAGACCTTAAGAAGATTTGCTTCTTTGAGTTTATTCATGTTTATAGTTGAAGTGTGTTTAAAAATTTGATGTTATGTGCACAAAACTCCTGCTACAATCCCACGTTAACTAATGGTAGTTGATGGGGCTTTTGTTTTTTCTCTGGGCTGTTTTTGAGACACTGTACTGTGATCTTACCCTGATCTTAATGAGATCCAGCCAGGAGCTAAAAGACCAATGCCCCCTCCATGAAGACACGCACACTCACTCCAGAAGTGTGGATGTGGTTGTTTCATTGTTCAAAGCAGGGATTTGGAAAGCGGCTGCAGCCTCTGGGAGCCCCAGAGAGGCTGTTGGAGGGGCTGGTGACCGACTGTGGTCAGCAGGCTTTCAGGCATCCTACAGGACCCATGCCTCCAGAGGATGGGTGTTTCTGAGTTTCCAGCTAAATCTGGAGGAAAACCGATCCGTGGCTCAAGACTAATCTGATAGTCCCCACTAGTAACAGCCCTGCCTTCGGCCCTGATTTGAAAGGACTCAGTCTCTGTGCAGGTCCTCCTGCTCCTGCAGGGGAGGTGCCACCTGGGGAAGCAAACAACTCTGAGAAACCCACAGCTGTCTCACCCCTTCCAACAGAAGTGTAAGGTATCTAAAAACTAGTCACTGAATTGCATTTATTTGCACATCTGAAGAGAGCGCAGGAAGGGCCAGGGGAGCATTAACTGTCGTGGCTTTTGTTGTAAATGGCACGGAAATGTGATTCACGCCTGAGCAGCACATTCATGAGGCTGCTCTCAGTTTGAAGTGGAAATCCAGCTAGTTTGTACCACGGGCTTTCCCGCAGCCATCAGCCGGCTGTTAAATTTAACTCTCCTGCTTGGAAAACTGTTTATCTGAAAGTGGCTTTCCACACCGAAAAAAAAAATGAGGCTGGATGGAGTGTGTGGCATAGACTTGCTTCCTCTGCCTGTGGGTGCCCTTCAGACAGGCGACATCCAAGAGGAAACTCTCCGGTTGGGTTTCCATAGATCCAGGGAGGCGATAAAAAATGGAAGGAGAAAATGAACAGGATGAAGACCTGAGTGTCTTTGAATGCATCTTACCATATTGAATAGAGAAAGGTTTATACCTCTTTAAAAAGCCAACCCAAAATCAAAACTGGAAAAAAAAAGCAACAAAGAAAAAGTCAAAGGAAACATGTTTAAACAGCTAAGGGTGAGTCAGCATATAGGAAGCTAATGCATGACTGGTGAGATTATCCATAAATCTTTTTTTTTCCCCACTTTTTCTCATCCCCTCTTCCTCTCAATTACACTTTAATGACTCAGCTTTTTAAAGCTTGTTGCTTTCCTGAAGCCCAAAATTTCCCTTTGTCCTGTGGAGAGGTCAGCTTTCTTCCCCTGCAGCCGCTGAGACACAGAACCACATGCCCACGGGCTGGGGGTAGATTTCAAAGCCCCAAACACATGTTAAAGCTCATTTACTAATTATTAGGTTCAGGAGAGAATAACTTTGATTTCACAATAAGCATTTTCAAAGCCCTTTTTTTAACCTTTCACAGAAAGATTATTCAGTACCTTAGGTCATGAGTGTAAGTGAGAAGATAACACTGCAGGGCCTGGATTTGTAGCATCTACTGAGGCCCGAATGCCAAGGATAACCACACTTCTAATTGAGAAGCACCATCATTAATTCAGGTATCTCATGTAACTAAGGGTAATTAATAATCATTACTAGTTCAGGTATAAATTAGGTGGGGCAGTTAAAAGGTCAGAGTCTGGTTGGTCTGATTTCCCTATGTAACAGAGGAAAGGGCTCTCAAGAAGTTCTCCAGCTCCCTTCCAAAGATCTCCTGTAATGTTAGTTACTGATGCCAAAACCCCTCACAAACCCTTCACATCCCTAATTCAGGCTCTCAGTCCGGCATCTTTCACAACAGTAAATCTTTTACTGGGGAGGTGGAGAGCTGGGGTTTCTTGGGGTTTTTCGTCCTTCTTCAGCGCTGCAATACTTGCTAGAAGGGATGGAAGCACATGCACCGGCAAGCCTGCTGCGCTAATCCTCACGGGATGCCCGACTGCCTCCTTTCCTGAGCACATGGTGTTCATAAGCGTAGGTTGACTGTGATGCAACTCCAGCCAACACCCTGAGTGTTTCATAGTCTTGACACAACTTGATTCCAGGAATGGCTAGAGCCAAATCTGCTTTAACTTTTCTTCTTCCCCATTTGCACTTAGTCACCTCGATTTTGTGCTCATGAACCACAGCTCAAGGGGGGAAGGTGTGGCTTCCTCCTTTGTTCTTCCAGATAAACTTGAAATAGGAACAGGGAGAAGGCAGAGCTTCTCTTTCTTTAAAGAAATGCATCAATGCGAAGCAGTAGGTTCTCAATAATGTTCATCAGCCTGTTCAAGCAATGCTCCTAGTGACTGAGTTCAGGTTTAGAACCTTGTTCCTGGGCAATGATGGAGATTTCCAGTGCAGCAATCCTAGTAACACATTACTAAGCCTTTAAATAAGGTGCTTAAATAAGTGGCCTCACTTCTATCAACAGTCATGTTTCAATTCAAACATTTGAAACAGTGATAGCTGCTGTAGGTTTAGTGTTGTTTTAAATGAAAAAGCAAAACCCAAGACCCACCACCACCACCACACTTTTCTGAAACCCTGTTTGTACCTGCAAGGCACAAAAATGCTGGTTCCTACTCACCTCCAAGCAAAGGCTAATAGCGGATGTTGTGTTACTCTGATCTCACAGATGACTACTTTTACAAAACAGGCTACAGTACATTTACTAATACACGATGGAAAGGCATAAATAATTTAAATAACAGTTGTCAAAATAAATGAGCAAAGTGCATTTTGTCGTAAATTGCACTTGCTTTTTTAATGTGTTTCTCACTTAGTTGCAAAATTCCGAAATTTGCAGTGGATCTCCCAATCCTTAAAGTGAATTAGCAAGCCTCTGCTCTTAGCCATAAGTTTAATCTTAACTAGAAAGGAATTATTTAGTATCACTTTGGCAAGGGTTCCTCCTTAATACTCTTTTTCAGCCACAGTCTTACAGTGTAATGTAAGTTATGTATGTATCCTGGTGACTTGGAGTTTAGAGCTGAAAGCTGATTATGGACAGTAAAGAATTTCAACTAGCATAGGTATATAATTGTTTTAAATAGAGTTTTAACAATTCATATCACTGGCTGCCTCATTCCTTCCATTCCTTCCACTGGCATGCAGATGCCAACCAAATATATAGTTGCTTAAGGAGTGCATAATAGGAAGTTATTTTGTAGAGGTGTAATACCAGCATTATGTATACACAGAACATACATCTGCTTAATTTGTCTACTTGCTTGTTTTTAGATATAACTTAAGTGATGGAACTCTATTGTCACTAGTCTAGTTTTTTAATGTATATATACAGCTGTGCTTGTTCTCCTTTATAATCAGAGTTGTTTTTTTCACTTCCTTTCTCCTGAGGCTAAAGGAGGCTGCCATAACTGAACATCTCTGCAAATCAGAAGTGAAGTCCTTTTTCACTGCCCTTCTGTGGGTGCCTGTGATGGTTTCTGGTTTTTTGTTTGTTTTGTTTTGAGCCTGGCTTATTTAAAGAGAAAAAACATGGCAGAAAACCTACAAAAATTGGCAGTAGGTTTCAGGTGCACTAGTAATAACCAAAGTATATTTTTAAAGCATTTAGCTTGCATGGGCTAGTTATGAAGATGACAGTATGTTTTCAAAGAAATCATCCCTGGGTGAGTATATCACTGTGAGTCCATTTTAGTCTGACCTTGAAATCAAAGCACAAATTTCCTGCGTGTTACTCAGAATAAAGAGAGACAAAACAGAAACACTTAAATGAACCTTACTTACAGAGGTAAGTCTGGCATGCATGGTGACACACCAAGGATGAACTGGAATAGTGAAAAATACTTTTGTTTGGAGCTGCTGTCAGTGTGGGTGTAGGCAGTAATCAATACCAACACAGAGAGACAAGATAAAAATCTGATATCCAGATAGATAGATAGATCGATAGATGTCAATACGAGGCAGATTTGATTGTCTATGCAAGTTTCATGTTCATTCCATAGGCCCAGATGTCAGCTTCAGAGGTATTTCTGTCCTCGTTCTGGCTCTTTCATCTTGGCCATCAGTGGCTCAAATTGTGGCAAATCCATCAGCATTGAAAAGGCTTTTGTTTGGGGGAATAAACCTCAAAACAAAACCCCTTCATTTAAAGGTACAAATAGGATCTTCCCCAATCTAGATATCCTACCTTTAAATTGAATTTAATGTTTCTACTGGAGTGAGGCTGGCTGTTTGTTTACATAATTTTATTTCACCTTCCCTATAAAGTTTGCAGACAGTTCCAAATAAGTAACACGAGGAAAGGGTGTCAGATGACACTAGAAACCAGCTACTGGATATTTTCTGATGCAGCAGGGTTGCCTGGCATGCTTGTAGGTCTCCAAGAAGTGCTGGAGAAGTTGCTAATTCCTCATTCATAGTGTAGGCTTTTGCACAAACACAATTCTGTGTATTAGTTTTGTCTCTTTCTTATATTCAGCAAGTGCCATGGCGTGGGGAAGCAAGATTATAAAGTCCAAAAAACTAAGAGGTTTGGGAGCTACTGTCCATTTAGGTGAAGGGAGCTCCATCAGCACCAGTCAGAATAGACTGAGGTGATTTGTTGTGCATTTAACTGCTGGTAGATAGCTTCACAGACTTTTATTTAGAGAAAGGAGAGGTCCAACAATCAAGGCAGCTGTATGGAACTAACAAGAAAACTGGTCAACAGGCCACAGCTTCCATTCCTGTCTTCCAAATCCTTTGTCTGGTCCTTAAAATCTAAAATAAAATTTTAACACAATTTGTAGCCAGCACTAGAGTTAGCAGTGATTTATTATAACTTGGTATTTAAGCAAGGAGTCTTGGCTGTTCGCAGAAAAATCAGTAATTCTGCTGCCATGCAAAGTAATGAGCACCAGCCAAGCGACTATCAGAAACCTCCACAGCAATGATCCAGGGAGACTGGTTTCCACCTTTCTAGCAGTTGTCATGGTCTTCAAAAGGCAAAGTTTCCAAACTAATTATGTCTCTCACAGTAACTCCTATAAAACATTTTTAGAATGTGTTATTACACATCAGTATGTAAAAGCAGCGCTGCCTTACTCAAAAAAAAAAAAAATCTGTTCCCTGTGTGTATTCAGATTCATGCATTCAGCCTTGGTTAACTGAAATAGTTTTGTTACTTGCTTTTCCCCTCAGCTCTGCAGATGCAGCACAGCTCACAGTTCATTTTCTCACATTAACTGAGGTTGGACAGGTCAGGCACTTGGACTCGATAATCACTGTAGGTCCCTTCCAGCTGAACTATGCTTTCAATGAAAACCTTGCTCTTCCGCATTACTAAATCAAATTTTGAGGTCCCATATACCTGCAAGTACCTCCCAGGCTTCTTGGTGTTGCCCCTGTAGCCAGCAGTAAGGATCTCCTGAGAGCAATCAGGTTTGGGGCTGGGGCCCAGAGGCAGGGGCCTGGCTCTACACTGCGTAGCCAGTCTGCAGACATAATGTAGGTAACAGCAGTAGGTGTCTAAAAATAGTTGGATGAATCTGGGCCACACTTGCATTTGCAAGACCATTGCTGGTACAGCAGCCCAAAAATACTAAGCGTGGTAGGTAGACTTCATGGTGAATGTGTTATATAATGTAAGTAGCTAATGTTGTGTGATGGGGAACAGATATCTCAAACCATTAGCTGCTGTCACCTTCAGTGGTACTTGTGTCCTGGTCTTTGGTAGATGATTCAGTGTTGTTTCAGAATGGATCCAGATCCTTACCACGGATTTTAAAGACCATTTGGAGAGATCCAATTGTACTTTCAGCCATGAGAAGCATGTAAGGTTGTGCCTTCACCTTGGCTTTAGTGGAGAGGGCTATAAAGCTTTTCAAAAACCTCTTAGAGACTGCTGCAAAGGTTTTGGAAACAGAATCCTGGAACAGGGGGCAAAAACATGGTCTCTCAAAACTATTTTTCATACTAGATCAGGTGAATTGGAGATGTGTAAAGATATTAGCCACTCAATCATGAGCTAATATCCTAGACACTTGTCCTGCAGGCAGTCTGCTCTCTGGGAATAGAGGTCATCTTCTTTAAAGGTCGTTGCAAATGATATCTCAGCATGGTGGTATGGATGAGTTGCTGGATTTGCAGAATGTAGGTATTTAGTCATAATTACTTGTGGTTATTTTATATACATAGTCATGATTGGTAGATTTTGTGTGAGATACACACACACACACACACGTTTTTCATGACATTTTAACTAGAGTTATTGTAGACACGTAGCCTGTCTGTATTCTAGACACAGAACCTGTCCATATTTTGCATTTATTGTACAAAAGTGTTTTTAAGGTGTTGTGCATGCTTACGAGCACCTCGTGTTGTCACAGCAGAGATGATGGCTGTCTGGTGACAGACACGGTGAGCTCCTTTGTTCACGGGCAAATGCGTGTGCGATTGTGCAGTTGGGTTGTGGAGCACGCCTGGATGAACAGCACTCGATAGAAGCAAGACAATCATCGTTCATTAAAACTTAGTTTTAAGATCATGTACACATATAGACTTCAATTTCTGTACGTTCTACTTTAGCTCCAAATCAGTATCATTAATGAAACTGAGTAATTTACTGTTAGCTGACAATGTGTTTTTCAAGTACCTAAATTTAAATATCAGGGCTATAACTGCAGTGCATATTTTTCTGTGTAGTTTCTTTACAATGGCATATGCCCCATTTGTCTAATCCCTACTTCTGTGATTACAAAATAGCCAGGTTACATAAAAACAACTAAATTATATATTTGCATACAATACTGCTGTGGCTCTGCAGAAGCCATTTTGGGCTGTTCAATGCTAGCAATTTCTTTCATTAAAAGGGCTTGTTATTTCACCAGCAGTACTGCAGAGTTCTTCCAGTATTTTGCCTGGAAACATTTTTTTCATCATTCTACTCCAATTCCTGCAAATGAAGTAAATAATATTTAGTAAAATAAGTAATAAAAGACACTAAATCAAAGTACTGCTACTGTAGCTCTTTCTGCCATTTAAACCTATGGGATTTTTGCAAGTTGGATTTGAGAGTCTTTGGGCAGAAACCAGCCTTTATTTAAGTGTTTGAATAGCACAGTGGGACCCCAATTCATGGCTGGGCACTGACAAAGTAACAGTACTAAAAATAGTTTGTGGAGTTGGGCCCTCCAGTAGCAAAAGAAAAGTCAGAGAATGCATAATTTCAAGAAATGCTCTGGCTGTTGCCAGTGGGTCTGCTCCCCTATTGTTATTTAAAACCAGAATTAGCTGTGCCTGTTATCTACAGCACAGTCTATCCATTCGCAGCCTGCTGGCTTCATTCTTTATTACCTTTCTAAATCGAGTTAAACATTGATGTTCTTTGAGAGACCGTAGTCAGCATTTGGGGAGACACAAGCTAGGACTCCACATTATGAATACTTCAGTTGCAGAGCTGGCTGAAGAGGCTTCTGCTGCTGCCCGCAGCCATTCCTCCTGCTCCCTGCCAGGACCTCTCTAGCTCTGTTGGAGCTCTGAAGCAGGTCTGGGAAAGGAATTGGTTTAAAGCTTTAGTCTAGCTTTTCTCATGGGTTTATTTCACAGGTCCATTGTACTGTGCAGCAGAGTTGGCCCAGCAGCAGGGCAGTGGAGGAAGGGAAGGAAAGATTAGAACTGTCTCCACCACTGTGTGATGCATCACATGGAATTGTGTTCCCAGTACTGTGTACATGCTGGAAGCAGAGCCATGATCTTCAGCTCACAGGCAGAAGGGGAATCTCTCCATTGTTAAAGAGTGTAAAGAGAAATCTGGTGTGGTGGGGAGCAGAGCGACTCCCTTAGGCATCCTGAAGGGGCAGTGAATGTGCATACTCCGACAGCAGATATCCCAAAATGCCACATGGAGTTTGCATAGGTAGGGATATTCCCAATCCCAGCATTGCATAAACCACGCACTTCAGCATAAGAAACTAGAACACAAATTAAAACTTGCTTTCCAGGGCAGAAGAGGATCAGTTTTTTTATGTTTCAAATTCACAAGTCTTACCTTTTTACCAGAGATGTCACATGTTATTTACTGGTGAAATTCTTGAGACTGAATCAGAAGGAAAAAGGTTTTCTTAATTTTTTCTTTCTTTCTACATAAAGCCACTAGTATCTGCAAGATGAAAATCTGGGGTGGATTTGTAGCCATGGATTTAAAAGTGCTCACTGGAGTAGTCTGGTCTGTGTAACAGCAATGAACAATATTCATATGCAATGAAGAAACACCTTTCAGCTATATCAGAAGATGCAATTTCCTAAGATATTAGAATGAATTTCTCATCTAGAATCTGGGCCAAGAGTTTAGAGACAAAGTTCTTGTTGGCAGGCGGTGCCCAGTGATCACAGAGACATCTCCAGGATGCTCCAGTAGAGCCACAGATAGAGTAATCTTACAGGATTCTCTAACCAGAGAAAGCCGGAAAAAACAGGGATGCCTGAGCTGCAGCAGCATGTTGAAGTTACACCCTGGTGAGGTGAGATCATTTCTCTTTGTAATCTCAGAATGGAAAGTAGAAGCTGAATGATAGTGTCATTAGAAAGCTGATTTACAGCTCTTCTGGTTACCGTACCCTTCGGGGCCAAACTTCAGAATCCTGAAATCTGGGACTTTTTCAGAGAAAACCCCTTCGTTAGTGGGGCAAACCAAGTGGCTGTTCTTGAACATTTCACACTGCTTTTCTATCAAAGTTGCTGTTCAGTTTTGCAGTCATAGCTTCCTTTTTTTTTTGTTTAGGCATTTTATGAGTACAGTGTTTAAATACTGCCTTTTCAGGAACATAGGGCATGGATCCTCCTAGCTAACCTTTTAGCCAACCAGTGTCAGCATCCGTTTCTTCATGATGCACCTGGCCTGGTACAGCCTAAGTGGGGATGATCACCAAATACAAAATCCTGGAAAGGTGGGTTGGAGGTGACAGCGAACAGGTTAAACATGCCTTAGTGAAGGATTCTCTGTCTGTGTTTATTCTTGGGCAGTATGTAGTGGTGGCTGGGCTTGTGAAACAAACCTGATAGTGTGGCTACCTGGACCAGGTAACGGTGAGGCAATTGGAAGATGGAGTGTGAATGCTTGACATGTGTTGCCTGCTCCTCTTCGCTGACCGTGCACCCAGCTGCCCTGCGTTTACCACGGGGTGAGGGCACACACGTGGACGGCTGCGGCGGAGCATCTGTTCTGCTGTAGATCCAGACGCCCATTCCCTCACAGTAATGTGTTCACAGAGGCATGCCCTTAATTACCCTAAATAGACAAATGCATGATGCAGACTGAAGATTCCAGACATATGGACTTGCCAGAAGTTTTGTGTCTCTTGTGGGTGAGGCTTTAGAAATGTCTTGAGGGGTTACCAAAACTTGTTGCAACTCCAGATCTGTTTTTGAATGATGTGTCAGCACTTGTTTAAGATAAATATTGAAAGACTTGTAGGAATCATCAGAGAAAATTTTCACAAGTAACTCAGAAATCAAAGTCTTGTTAACTTCTAATGAGACTTTGGTGTGCAAATCACTTGGGGATTTTTGAAAATCTTGTCCATATCCTTTCTAGCCAAAATTTGCTTCATGTTTTGGTGGCAGAAATCCTTCNTAATTGGGATCCTTACTTTTCAGGCACTGGAAGAGAAATACCACATCCCATTAGATATTTTTTCCCTGATTTTTGGGGCACACAAGTTTGTCTGCACATGAATTGTGATAAACTGTTTGGTCTGAGATTAAATGGTAGAACTTTTCCAGTCACAAACGCTTACCAACCTAATTTCCTGTATCAAAGGTGTTTAATAATAAACAAACCATTATTTTTTGTTTACTCAAATTTTACTTACCCATGTGAATTTCTTGACTGTAGTGTCCATTTGTTCATATATTGCAAGTGGAAATGAAAAGCAACTCAGTGACAAATCAAAACAATTTGGCACAATAGACATAATAAATTATCCAGCTACAAAATTATACCAATAATGCTGAGTAAATAATTCCTCTCCAAAACTTTAGTACTTTGTGGATTGTTTGCAGGAAGCATCTCATTATCTCAGTTATGTGTATGAATTTCTAAGAAGATTATTTGGTGTGTAATTTCCTTGTCAAATTCCAATATCCAAGGCCTCAAAGGAATTGAGGGCTTTTATCTCTCACTGGAATCTATATAATTTTTTGTATCAGTAGAAATGTAAGCATTAAACATGCTAATCCTGAACATCGTGGTACCTACATTTCACATACTAATTGGAAATTGTAACAATCAAATTAAGCATGAAGTTGCCATTCCTGTCACCTCTTGTTTGCCATTTAATTGCTGGATACCTACTCTGAGTTCATCATTCATCTTTCCTGGTAATCAGTGAAGAGAGGACCTGCCAAAGAATCATTTATCCAATATGACAAGTAAGTAGGTGGGTCCCTCTTCCAAGGGCCCTGTCTAGGATGAGTGAAATGAGTTTGTCTACAGCCACCATATAAACTTCAGAGCCAAGTGAGCTGGTGCTATGCACAAGGAGTTACTTCTCATAGCTCATCACAGACAGGGATGGATTCTCCCATCCCACTTCTGTCTGTGATTTGCATTTATCTGTGGTTGCAGTCAGCAATTATGCATGGAAATACCCAGCTAGCTTTAATCAAGTTATCTGTAGAAGTCCAAATGAATCGTCTCAGAAATCCACACAAGCTTATTTATTTACATCTCTAATCTTAAAGGCGAGCTTCTGGGTGGGAAAGAGATGGGCTCTATGTCTTTTTTTTTATGCTATTCTACTTTGTGCAGAACAATTATGTATTTATTTAACTAGACAGCAAAGGGAAGTCTAGTAGTCTATGATATGGCAGATAAGGCCTTCACCTTAACCACTGAGTTGCTGCTCTGCTGCATATTTCACTTCCTTGCATCCATCAGTCTATACTGGTGCATTCTGCAAGCAAAGAAGCTGAATTAAAGTCTTTTTCCTTGATATGACATTTAGCCCAAAACCCCTCGCTTTAAAGTGAGGCGATGCCCTTCTGTCTGACTTTTAAAGGTCAACTTCTACCTGGTATTGAATTATTTTCTACCACTAAGTGCATTGGTCCCATCCTTGATTTACACTGGGTAGGCCCCTGCTACAGCACCTGAGAGCATGTCCCAGCCCTGGGTGCTGGATGCCCAGCCTGGCTGCTGATGACTGCACACGAGGCTGAGGATGGGGAGTGCACCATCTTGCAGGCCTGGGCTTTCTTTGGAAGGAAAACTGGTTTTAGAGGCAGTCAGGGTGATGTGGAGTACTCCTGCAGGTCCTGTAAAACTGCCCCACAGGACATGGTTGATACCACTTAGTTTGGGCAAAGGGGGACATTACAAAACATCTCTTGCTTGAGATGGCAGCAGCCACATGCAGCATCATCTCCACAGCATGTGGTGTGCTCTGTCACCATTTGTATACATTTCTGTGCAATCCTATTTTCAGGAACATGTGTGTACACACAAGGACACAGAAAAATATGCAGGTTCTTTGGATAGTCTCCAAATTAAAGTGATAGGAAAGGGGCAAATCAGAGTAAAGTACAATTTGCAACCCATGAGAGTGTTCCTGTGCTGAGCAGAAACTCCCCAAAACCCTGAATGACTGAATAGCGCATGCATTCTGAACACTGGCTAGGTATTGTTTCATACCTGTCATGTTTTCATGACTGACTTCTTGTCTTGGCTCTGTGGTCAGTATAGCCAACGTAACTTCAGTACTTGGACTTCATGCCTGACTTAGGAACAGTCTACGCATCCTTTGTTTATCAAGCCCTTCTGCCGAGGCAGCATTACTCATGTTTAGGGTCTCTGGTGGGTATACATCCAGATACAGCCTTAGTAATCACCCAGGGGACTCTTCAAATGTGGTAACTCATTTTGATCTCTGTAGTTCACTTTCCAGCTGTTCAGAAAGAGTCGTGAATTCTGATGTGCATAGGGGTGAGCTCTCTCTGCTGCCTGCCTTGTCACAGTGCCATTTGTGGGGTGGAAGAGGATCCCTGCCTTGGATGGGACCTGCCCTCACTGCAGCTCCCTCCCCGAGCTTGGTCCTGCAGCTGGGAGAATTAGACCTTGGGCCTTTGATTTGGTTTTATTTTTAAACAGTAGCGGTGTATGCATCATGCTAATTTTTCTGTAGACCTTTCTGTGGGTGCCAGGGAAGACTTGGTCACAACCAGACTGATGAGGATAAAATGGGGACTGCTTTTTTCTTGCACAACCCAGTGCCTGTGGAGGGCCATGCTGGATTGTAACATTGGTAGTCCAGCAATTTCCCCTTCAGATGACAATAAGGGACAATTTCCAGATAAAATCAGACTTTGGGCCAGATTAGGAGAATGCATCATTGGAAGCATATTGAGAAGACTACACAGGTTAACAAACTCAGACTTTGCCATCTTTACGGTCCTGCTTGTACTTCTTGCAGCTCCAGCTTCCAGACCTAGAGTACGTATTCCAGAAGCCTTCTCAAACCCCCTTTTCTCCATAGGGTTTTCGCTTGACTCGGGAGCCCCACATGGCTCTGACAGCCTGAAGCTCTTGCTGTGGGACACAGGAGCTGGACAGACAGCACCAGGGCAGCCTTGTAACTCTCTTTGTGCCTGACTAACTGGGAACTGTAAAATAAGGCCGTGTCTTCTCACTGATGTATTTTGAAATTGAGGCCTTTTATTTTGTGAAATGGTTAGACACTGTGTCCATGAGAATAGCAATAATTATTTTCCAGATGGACATTGTGCATTAAATGAGGTGGTGGGGCACATGCTGAACTGCAATAATAAAGCAAGTACCAAATGGTACCAAAATGGCCTTTTGCTGCATTCTGTCTGTTTGGTGCTCAGAGCAGTGCAAAGGTCCTAGGGAAAACACAATGATAACACAATGTGGTACAGATTCATTCCTGCAAAAAGCTATTAAATAAAGTTGCTTGTTCAACAAATTAAGGAGTGGGAACTGGTTTTGTAGGCTTCATGATGTGTATTTGTTTTGTTTTGTGGTAAATGTGTGTGTGTATGTGCAGTCTTTTAGGTAGTTTTACTAGGTATAATTTCCCTTTTTGCTTGGTTAGTCAATTCATAGAATGGAAATTTTTGTTTCAGGGAACCCTCACAGTGAGTATGTCCCTAAAGGTGGATAGTTTGTTCCACCTATTAATCCTGCATAAACGCTGCATAACCAGCAAGGGAGTTGTAGCTCCAGAGAATTTCCAAACCCTTTTGCTCTAATACTTTGATTTTTCTAGTGAAGTATTTGGTTTCATCTGATTGTGTTTCTTAACTTACTGCGTATTTCACTGAAGATCCTAAAGCAAGTAGTAGGATGATATAATGCAGAGAACTAATTCTCCAATGCTGCTGCACACTTAGGAACAGGGCAGGGTTGAAAGTATCCTGCAGAATCTGCAGAAGAAATGCAAATACAAGTTCCAGGTGATGATCAGAGCCGCCACTAAACCGCTGGGAGCCACTGGGGACTGTGTGGTTAAGCACCGTATGTGCATGCTGAAGATACCACTGACGGCTATGTCTTTTTTAAGTTCACTCGGTTTGTGCAGTTTCTGGTGCTTCGTATTAAACCCCACTCTCTGGAGATGAAAGCAATGGATATGCAAAGGCTCACAATGCAGTGTGAATGGCTATACAGAGCCACAGCGTGTGGAATGCCATTCATCTGTGACAACCTTTTTCACTTCCTGCAGGGCACCCCACAAGGACTTGTGAGACCGAGAACTGAATACAAGCAGGTAGTGAGAGACATATGTGATAAGGCATAAAGTCAGCAATCTCATTTGCATTTTCAGTTTCAGACAGCATCAGCTAAGACTATCAGACTCCTTAGCTTTACATTCCTTTGCATCTTTCTGTTTGCTACAATTTGAGTCTCCAGAGCAGGATGCTGCTGGACAGTGGGTTCACTGTTCACAGGGATGGGTAAATGTGCAGTAGGTCAAGAGAATTCTTTGAAAGAACCACTAAGAAACACTAAGGAAGTTACATGCACTTTTTCAAAATATTTTAACTGCTTGTTAGTTCAAGGAAATCATCATGATCTGTTGAATGCAAAAGTGTTTTTCTATTTTCTTTGAATGTTTGCAGCAGCAGGTGGGTGGTGGGATGTATGAAACATCTTGGGTGGAGATGAATTAACCCAAGAAGAAAGTCTCTCCCAGGATTTTTCCGGATTTTTGAATCAAACTTCTAAGCTTGGGAAATTTTCACATCCTGGTTAGGCACAGGTATAGAAAGAACATAATTTCTTGGGACAGATTTTTATTCTGAGGTTTCCAGATTACACTGTAAAGTCAAATTCATAAGATGTAAAACACTTTAAAGATATTTTTTGAAACAAGGCTAGAGTATGAGCTCAAGCCCTTTAGAGAGCTGTCTACCAAGAACTCTGATTTTTGAAAGAAGGGGCAAGGAACTGAAATTCCTGCATAAATCATCTGTACATGGAATCAATATGTGTCTGCATTTTATTTAACCTCGGAAAAGTTGCTGAGAGATTTGCTTTGGTAGGGAAGCTGGGGTTATGTGTGACTTGTGAAGAGATTCTTGGCTAATCTGACTATTTGAGGGCATTGAATAGCTTAGAGAAACACATTTTGGACCACTACATTTTCAACCCATTCTGTGTGAACCAACTGTGTTCCACAGAGCAGCTGCGATAACCTCTGACTAATTGGCTTTTCAGAAGGTTACCTGCTGAGAGCATCTGCCATGACATCCATTCTCCCAGAAATGTTTCATCTCAGAATGGCCTGACGCAGGCTGTAGAGCCCAGCATTCCAGGCAGGAAGTGAGTTATCTCTTGAGTCAGAATACAGAGGAAAGGGTTTACCTGACCTTGTTGAATGTTCATCATCTGTCTTAAAGCTCTGAGCGTGCTGTCTGAACTGCCTTTTGAAGGCCACTCTGAAGCCTTCTCTGAGATGTGCTGTTGATCCAGACAGCAAGTCTGTGAGCGAGCCAGGATCCCAGATTCCCACATCCTTAATGGCTTATTACGGCTTTCCCACAGCGCCAGGCAGCGTCAGGCCCAGCGCCGTGCCCGAGCAGGCTGTGCACAAGCTGTATGCCAGCTGCCACCTCAAAGCCCTTGTGTGGACCTGGGGCCACTCGGGGTGAGCAGTGCAGCGATACATAAATAACACCAAGGAGTTTATTGCATGTAAAGTCATTCTCTCCCCTAGATCTCGTATGGGAATATTTATTCAGGAGCGTATTTATGGTGATGGTATCAACAGATATTAAAACTATATCCAGGAGGATTAGGAGTACCTGCTTGTTGGGAGCAAGTTGTCCAGAAGAAGAAAGAGAAATCCTGAATTCATCCTTGCAGAAATAGCAATTCATGTGTCAGCTGCTGTTTGTTTTA
Organism: Sclerurus mexicanus; assembly: GCA_013396755.1. Classification (NCBI taxonomy): domain Eukaryota; kingdom Metazoa; phylum Chordata; class Aves; order Passeriformes; family Furnariidae; genus Sclerurus; species Sclerurus mexicanus. The sequence goes on from VWZF01004276.1 coordinate 638,119, forward strand.
AAGACTCTGCATTTGGAGTCTTGTGAGGGTACATCAATGTCACTGATCATTTCAACAAAAAATGTTTTGTTTCATCATTGGGTTTCATAGTTCATGACAACTATGAAATGATAATATATCCTACCTGTATCCTAAAAATGTAGAGGTGAAGGGAAAGCAACGTTTATTTTTAATTTTATGTATTTTCAGCTTTTATAATTTTTTTGCATGTCTTCATTAATGCATATCGAAAGCTTGGAATTAGGATTACTGTGTTTGATGCTCTTGGTGTTGTGCTCATAGATCCACCTTTTCCGTCAAGCTAATGGGAAACCAAAATCTTGGTTTTCTGCTTGTCAAGCAAATTAAAAAATCAAAGTAAGAAGAGGCTTCCTTCCTTTCCCCCTTGGTATTTTTCTCCACCATATTGACAGCTGCGTTTGACAAACAACATTAAATAACCTTCAAGGCTGTATCAGCTACCAGTTCTTAGTAACGAGGGGAGAATCAGCCAAGTCAGACCAAGACATGACTGGTAGGGAATCAAAACAAAATTGATAGTCTTATCAAAAACCATCCACGTCTCTGTATTCTCTCTTGGCTGCTGGGTGTTGCATTCAGTCCATCGATTAATGTGTCACTGTTTAACACAGGCTGCTGGGCTGCGACACGTGCAGCGAGGCAGTTTGCTGTCTCTGTGCAGCCATGAGGCCTGACTTGGTGCCTCTGCAAGCTGGAGGTGCTCTGCCAGGAGGAGGCAGCTGGGGGTGGATGGAGAGGGTGGTGAGCAGTGCTTCACCACCTCCTCCAGCTACACTCCTGCAATCATTTGTGGTGACCTTGGATCTCTGGCATTGTTGACTCTCGTTATCAGCAACCTGTTAGGTAATAAGGATGTGCAGCAATAGCTGCATTTGCCAACAGTTTAAAAGAACTGGTGCTATTCTCCACCCAGAACAGTAATGGGATGGTTTTGTGATAGAGTGAAACCAAACGCTGGTACAATTTCAGTCTCATCCAGCCTGGGGTAAATAGTTTCTGATGCTTCCAAGGCCAGTCCGTGGCAGCACTTCCTAGACACTCCTAATCCTTCTTCCACTATGGATCAGCTTCCCAAGCAGGTATTTTGCTTTTACAATAACTTCCATAAGCCTAACAAAGACACCTCGTGCTCTCACACCTCAGTGATAGTAATTCAGGACACAATAAAGAAAAGGGTAAATCTATGAATGGCCTGCCAGGTGTTTTCTTTTATCAGTGTACAAAATTCTTCAAAGGTAGTGATATCTGTTGGGGGTCCCAGAGCTGGACACAGGCACCACCTGGAGTATTGTGTCCAGCTCTGGAGTCCCCACTTCAAGAAAGACATAGACTTGTTAGAATGAGTCCAGAGGAGGACCATTAAGTTGATGATGGGGCTGAAACACCTCTCCTATGAAGACAGGTTGAGTTGGAGCTATTCAGCCTGGAAAAGAGGAGTCTCCAGGGAGACCTTATAGCACCTTCCAGTACTGTAAAGGGGGCCTACAGTGACATTAGGGAGGGACCTTTCACAAGTGCATGAAGTGACAGGACAAGGGAAAATGGCCTCAAGCTGTAAAGGGCAGGATTAGGTCAGGTGTTTGTAAGACGTTCAGTACTATAGGGATGGTGAGGCACTGGAACAGGTTGCCCAGAGAAGTTGTAGGTGCTCCATCCCTGAAAGTGTTCAAGGCCAGGTTGGATGTGGCTCTGAGTAACCTGGTCTAGTGGAGGATTCCGATTCCATGCCCAGAGCAGGGGAGTTGGAACTACATGATCTTTAAGGTCCCTTCCAACCTCAACCCCTCAGTGATTTTATGAACTCTAATTAGTAAATAACAAGGTGCAATAAGTCTGCAATAATGTACAGCGTATTAACATTTTAAGTGTCTTAAGTGACGTGAGACTCATGACGTGAGACACCTGAGGCCTTTCTAACACAGGAAAAATACTACTAAATGCATCTGAATGCAGTTTTTTACAGACTCCAAGGAATAGTTGGTAGATTGAATATTTGGAAATAGGCATTTTTCTTTATAATCCCATGTTTGAAATGTGCTGACTTTAGAAATACAGTACAAAATTAGTTCCAGGAGAGTAAACCTAGCAAAGATAATAGTTGCTTGTTTTCTTTATCAGAATCACCCAGTTATGAAAATGTGACAAATAGGTAATACCTCTAGGTTGACTTGAATTTAACATGTGTTCAAAACGAGTGTAAAATATGTCCCTTGCTCAGTTAGACAAAAATCACATAGTGCAGGTACTCAGAAACTGAAATACATCTGTCTTTGAAATTATTGTTGTCTTTCTACAGCAGCTTCTTGAAAATGTCATGTGAGATTAGATCTGTACGTCGTTGTGTTGGTAAGCGTACGAACCCCCTGCAAAGGGCAGTCTTTGTTCCCAGAGCATATAGTCTCAGGCAGGGTTTTCAAAGACAACTGCTCATTTGTGATACCTTTTATAAGGATCTTACTTTCAGAAAGCTCTGTTAGAAAACCAGAGTCCTTAGAGAAGTCTCCAGCTGGGCACCAAAAATTGTATAGGTAATGAGGAAGAATAAAAACCCTGTCCTCAAAAGACAAAGTGAGAAGAGCAGAAAGAGGCTAGATGACCACTGAGTCCTCAGTTTGCTTGCTCTAAATACAGAGCTTGACAGAATTACTACTATGGCCTTGCTCATTATTGCCAGCTGTATCCAGACACCCCTGCTAGGTGTCCTGCACAGCTCAAAGTGGTTGTGCTCCCTCTGTGGTGTGGACAGAGCTCAGGCTGGCATCAGTTCCATTTCTCCTCATTCATGAGTTTCTGTCTGAAGGGCCAGCTGGCCCATTTCAAACTTAAGTACAAGTACAAGCTGATGGCTGAGACAATGTGGATGATTGGGGAATTTCAGCATGACTGCAATCCTGAGGCCTGACCCGATATAATTGCCCACTTTATTTTAGTCTTGCAACTCTGTGACTAGGCAAGGTATTTTCCATTGCTTGGGAGAGCTTTTCAAATTTTCCCTTCTTTGCAGCAGATGAGCTCAAAAAAAGTCCCGTTTCTCCTTTGTGAGACAGGCCTGTCTCTGTGGATGCTACAGATGGGAGACATCCTCTAGTTCACCTGAAAACAAACACTTTCTGAGATGAGGTACCAGTTTGCTTCTCTCCAAATTTAAAACCTCCCCACAGATTTTCCCTTTAACTTCAAACCTGCTTAATGTCACCTTTGCTTTCTTTTCTGTCCTGAGGAAGGCAGTCAGTTACCTGTCTAGACCAGCTGAAGGCTCAAAACCTTCCCTTTATTCCATGGAGTAAAACAGTGGCTTGGTCCCAAATGTGACTCTTTCTCAGACCACTACTGATGTGGGGATTTCTTGTAGAAGGTGACAGTAGGTGCTGGTGGAAACATTGCCCTAGAGAACCTGGAGAATAAAAGCAAGGTAACTGTAAAAACAGAAATCAAGAGTAGCACTGTACTCATGCCCACATAAGGAGGGCTAAGGACACTGGTTGTTACTGTTCCTCTGTTTCATAGGGCATATTTACACTGAGGGGTCAAGTGTTCATGACAGGGTGGGGGTGGTTTTTTTAGTCTTATGCAACACCTACTGATTTATCATCCCATCCCTTTCCTGCTCAATCAGACCTTCATGTCCATTGCTACAAGAGTTTGGGGTTGGGAGAGGCAAATATGGGCAAAGCGACAGCTTGGCAGAGCCAGTCAGCCCACACCCCACAGAGAAGAGCTCACAAGGCATGATTTTGAAGGAGTGAGAAGCAGAAATCCACTGCCAGCCTGAGTTTCAGCTGATGTGAATGCTGCCTTGGCAGCATCAGTGTCCCATTAGCTTCACAATTTTGGAATCTGTCCCAAAAATCCCAACAATCCAGCTCTTCCCACACATACAGACACATACATTCATGAAAGAAGCAGGACATCGGCTGAAAAGGACGCAAAGCCCACCTTGATGAGTCCCATCCCAGCACTACCCTGGTCAGAGATTTGGTCCCTGAAACTGGTGATGGGCGGGGTCTGTGTCATAAACAAAGCTGCATCCCAGAAGATTTTAGTGGTGGACTTGGCAGTGCTGGGTTAACGGTTGTACTCAATGATCGTAAAGGTCTTTTCCAACCTAAATGACTTTATGATTCAATGAAATAACATGGTGAACTTGTCTCTGCATGGCTCCTTGGCCCCAGAGGCCTGAGGCCATGATGGGTTTGCATGCATTTACATGTTACACACTGAATAAACAACTGAATGTGCTTCAGCATGAGCAGTCCTGCATGGGCACTCATCTCTTCTTGAGAAAGGCAGAACAGGAGGCATAAATCCCCATCAGAAAATGTATGATCGTAAAAATATTTGGATCAGTAGAGGCTTCAGGAGATGGTTCCAGTCAACTGTGCCCAAAGCAGCGCCAAAGCAGCGTTAGGTTATGTGGGACCTCATCTGATTGAGTTGCAAGTACCTCCATAGGTGGAGGCCACACAGACTGGTCAGGGAACTTGTTCCAAAATTTAACCACCCTCACTAGGAAGACTTTTCCTTGAGTCTAACTGGAATCTCTTTCGTTGCATCTTGTGTCCATTGCCTCTTGCCCTTTTGCTGTGCTTCTCAAGGAAGAGTTTGGGTGAAGGGGAGGAGAAGTTACAAATAACCTCCACTTTCTCTTCCTTTGTGTTGTGATCGTGTTACACCTTTGCAAGGGCTTTCAGACACGGAACAGCAGACACCAACATTGAGTGTACTGAGCTGCTTCTGGCGGGGAAAAAAGAAGCCCTCTGCCACCCCTCTCATTATCTTACGGGTTCTGAAGAGGGGTAGGATGTGGGTGAGCTGTTTTCACATCTTCTACACACCAATGGCCAATTCTCACCATCCTGGTCAGCAGAAATGGTGAGGGAATATCAAATCCTACTTGGGCATTTGGCAGAGCCTTTCCAGCATTTGGCTATCGAGCCTTCAGTAGTTAATGCAAATCCAACCAAACAGAAGAGGGGGACTCAGACTAGAGGAAGAGTAAGCAGTGCTTTCACATGAGGCAGTAAAATTCAAGTAGGATTTGTTAAATCATGCAAATGACTGCTGTTCTGCACTTTATATTTATCTAAGGAATTGATTAAGCACTGAGTTTTTTGGTTGGTGAGTAAAGTTGATTAAAAGAAGTGATAGGGTCACAATATATATTCTAGGAGTACATTTACTGAGTTCAAACCTGACTTTTTTAATTTTAGTTGAAATGCATGATAATTCCTTTGCTCTGTTCTATACTCATTGTCTGGTTTTGAATTCCTGTTTTGTTTCTTACAGCCCCGGCAGAGAGCTCTCCATAAACATTTCCAGCCTCTAAAGCTGCTGTCCTGCCACTTGATATGAAAGTGAACTTTCCTTCATGAAAAAACTACAATAAATGGCGTTGCCAGAAAATGACCATGGAGGATTGAAGATAAACTTGAAGTAGAATCAGCCAACTCAGATGATGCATTCTGGGAAGACCTGGTTTGCTGTGGAGTAAAAACTTGGTGCAAAATATCCAGTGCTAATTTGTTGAAAATGGTCATTTACAGACCTTTAGCTGGAAAATTTCTTCCAGTTTTCATCACTGTGCATAACTTTTGAGTTCCCTTTAGGGGACTGTCTATGCCCTTCACTAGAAGTCCTGTTTTAGCATGGCAACTACTGGATTCTTTTATTATGTATGCAGATGGCATGATGTTTTAGGAAAAACTTACAGCAATTCTCCAATCTCAGTGGATGTGTTCACAATATTACACCCTGATAGGAATGTAAACGTCTTGTATGTGTTAGTTTTGCAGTCTAATGGTATTCTGTTAAACAATATCAGCACTTCATATGTGCTTTCCTCACAGAACTAGCACAATCCATATATATATATATATATATAATGGTCTTTTTTTAAAATACTGAGGATATGTTTCAGTATTTGTGCTGAGACTGCATCCAAACTGAAGCCCACTACTATCATCCCTTCACCAATTCACAGTAGGTTGTATAGGTAGATTTGCACGTGGCAGAGATGTGACTTCTTTTATCAAGACTTAGAGAACAGCTGTCACAGAGGTGGCCAAGAACAGGGTAGGTTGAATGAGCCGTAGGACGCTGTCTGCTCTCCCTCTCATCCACCAAATATCAAAGGTTCTCATTTCTTGTGTGCCAATGTGTTTCCTTACTCAGAGAGGGAGAGGCAAGGGAGAGAGCCTTTCTCAGAGATGTGCATGACCCTGAGTTTGGTCTACAGTAAAACCAGAATAAACTGGAAGAATTCAGGTTCTTTATGCTGGCCACCGTTTATGTTTTGGGAAGGGCTGGAGAATCATAGTCCAAACCAAACTCTCTGAAAAAGGTAAAGTGTAAGATTATACTTCTGAGGAGCAAGACACTCCCTTTGGAGAGGGCAGACTTCTTCATTAACTTTTTCCACTTTCTATCCAAAACAGTTTTTTGGTAGGAACTGGGAATAAGCAAATGGTTCCAATAAGCCTTTCAATATACTGTAGCAGGCTCAAGACTGTTGCATTCAATCTGAACACTGTTTTTTGTTCAGTCTCTGAATGGCTGGCCTCATCACTGGTTGTATCACAGCTGGCTGTGGTACTGTTTCCTCCATGGGAACTCAGTGGAATTAATGTCTGTCCCTCACATCAGGACCTTCTTAACACACTCTTTATAATGAACTGATGTCATCAACATACTGAGGGGGCTTACCTATTTGTTCCTTCTCTCTTTAAAATCAAGGGTAGCATTTTTGCATATTTAAATGAAGATTGTCACTCTCTCCAGCCTGATAGACAGGTACTATCTGTTGCTGTTAGCATTTATTCCAAACTGGGGATGAGACACAATACTGGTGTGAAGATGCAGTGATGGAGAGAATGTGCAGCTAGAGTAAGTCAAAGGCACCTCTCTAGACGAAGCTCCTGTGTTATAATTTTTAAAAACTGTTGTGCAGTTCATTGCTAGAGAATGGAAGGTCATGTACTGAGGGTGTCCGTGCAACAAACAGATAATTATCTTCAGGGTTTAATTTTTTTCAGATGGTTATGGGCTTAGGTTTCAGCTCTCCACCCATCTCAGATTCAGCATGTTGGATGCTTCTATAGTATTCAGTCCAAAAGCAAATTATTTTTACTGATGACCAGGATTTTCAGAAGTCACTAGTAATTTCTAATGGCTTGGGTCTTTCCATGGGTTCTCAAATGGAGCTCCTAAGAATTACAAAGCAGTAAACTTCAATAATCTCTTTCTGAAAATCCTGGTCCCTAATTTTAAATTAATTGGTGTAAAAGTTCTCCTTAAGACATAGGAATCTTTGCCAACAGCAATATTTGCACTTTTTAGAGCTTTTCATAGGGTTGCAGGTTGGAATCTGATACCAGTAGAGCCAGCCGTGCACATGGCACAGGTCCACTGTAAGCTTCAGCAAATTTTACAGCTCTTTCTGCTACAAGTTTTAAAAATGCACTCTGGCAACTGATATCAATTTCATATTGGTACAGCAATTGAAAAACAAAACACTTTGATTGATATATTAAAAGGAGAATGTTATACTTCTACAGTAGGAATTCTCTTATTTTACTATCCAGTGAAAAAATCCAGAATAATTTGGATGATAAGAGTTTATCAGAGATTGTTATCTTAAAAGAGTGTATGAGAAGAAGTTGCGTTAGGCAGAGAGCCACGAGGAGCTTTTTTTGTATCGATGTTAGTTTTGAACATCTTCCAGTATATGGGCATGAATTTAGATGTGTGCACTTCTCCTGTTAAAACAGTTTGTTTTAAAAGCTTCCCAGGATTTTAGCTATGGTGACCTAGAAAAGCAGTGTTATAGGCCCTGAGAAATGTGAAAATCAAGTCCAGACCCTTGAGTAGCCAGACTCGGTGAGAAGTCTGCTGTAGGTGCCTATCGGACAAATCTCCTTTGAAGCTGGTGTAGGTCTCCATCCTGCAGCCAGCCTATGCATGTGGATAACTGCAAGCGTAGTTCCCCCGAGCCCCGTGACACTTCTCACGTGTGTAACTGTCTGCCAGAGCCATAAGGAAATAACTGTACTTTTTGGCTTGTATTTAACTTTTCATTGTGTTTGGATTTTTTTAATCACTGTTATTCTCCCAAAGTAGGCCATGCTTCCTCAGGGATATTTATGAAATTGTTCTACATCTCCTGAACAACTATCTGGATCCCAGCGTATTCTTCTGAAAACTTTTTAATATAAATAAACATGTGGGAGAGATTTTTGTTATTATGAATGGGGGCAGGTTCTGTGTTCTCGGAAAGGCTATTGAGTGCAGACAATCAAGTCTACTGCATTTTTTATGCTGAACACCTTATTAATAGCAGACATATCCGCTTCTGCCTGGGTCGCAGGAACAGTTCAGGGGAAAGAATGCTTTATCTCTAGTCAATAAATCATTTATGTCGAGAGTGCCAAAGACCAAGTCAACATGGAAGGGAGCAAATAAGTTATTCCGGCGAAGGAAGTGAATTTAAATATGTTCAGAGCCATTAGTTCGGTGCAAAAGAGTGGGAGAGTAATGCTTATTTTCATAAAGCAGCCATTATCAGCCCTGTGGAGATAGATAAATTTGCAAAGGCCAGTGCTGCCATTACACTGATCACTGGTTATTATCTCTGAGACAAGGCAGCCCTGTGTTCAGGACACCGTTTCCCTGTGCAGACCTGCAGTCTCCTCCTCTCTCTGCCACCACACTCACCTGGCTTTTTTGTGTCCAGAAAGGTTCCAGCATCACACCCCACTAAGAATTCCTGACAGAAATGCAGCCATTCCAAGTGCTTCAAGCCATGAGAAGTCCACCTGAAGGCATTGCTCACTCCAGAAAGCACATTGCAGCTGAAAGTATCCTTTATGCTGTTCGTTCCTTACTTTTTGTCATCTGGGTGGCTTTCCGTGCCTGAACACCCACCATTTATTCTGTTAAGAAAAATGCAGTCTTCATTCGAGGAGGGGAATTTGAAAAAGCTCCACAAGCTCTTTGGTGTTGCTTGCCCAGATGCTCTACCAGTGAGTTCATCCTTCCCTGTCTGTTCCTTAGGGTAAGTGTTGTCACTCAACAGCAGATGTAACATTATTGAGGAAATGAAACCATTAAAAATTACAAAATTTTGGTTTGGTTTTGCCTTGAATTTTTGGAAGACCCTAGGCGAGGCCCCGGCTAATCCCTACAGTGTCTTCAGAGATGTGTTGATTAGTGCCAGCCACAGATCCAGGACTGGAGTGGGGTTTTTTGTCATCACCAAAATGAATTTCTCTCCACCTGCCACAAAGCCACAGGATCTGTGTTATTCAAAACAAAGCAAAATAAAACCCTACATCTTTCACACTGGTCCCCTTTAACAGCTGCTGTCTCTGCCATCAGAGTCTCGTTGAACTGCCCTGCTGCAGGACTGTGCTGCAAGTGACCCTGGTATATATAGGCTGTGGTCAATAAGATTTTAATTTAAAAAGAGAAGGTCCTTTGGTATAATTAAAATTGATGGGTGAGGGGAAAATATTACTAGCATTACCTGCAACCTCCTATAGTAAAATTCAGGAGAGTAATCCAGAGTGCAGAAAAAATGTAATGTATGGGTGATTAGGCAGGCTCATGAGGATAAATCAGCAAGTAAGAAAAGTAGATGTTTAATGAAGGAAGCCAAAAAAAGTATGGGAAGTCAGTGGCAAATAGGTTAGGGCTGGTTAGACCAAAGGCTTTACATATATCCTAATAAATACTGTCATAGCAAAGCTAAGTCTGATGTTAGACAGGCCCAGCACAGTGGTTGTTCACGGTACATTGAAAACCCAACAAATAGTCTTGTTTAGTATTTGAAAACAGTAGAAGGAGGGAGTCAGATTACACATTAAAATGTAATTCCTCCTACTTCATCAGTAATTACGGCTAATATTAAGCAGTAACTGTCCAAACATAATTTTAAGTTTGTAGAACCATTAACTGAATCCAAAAGTGAAGGAAAACTCCTCAGAACCAGAAAGCATAAAAGGAGCTTCAAATGACATCCAAACCCACAATAATTCAAAAGAATGAGAGGCTTCATCCAGAAAGCTCTAGGCTCATTAGCTTCCTATCAGTCTTAGGCAAAATCACGGAAAAGTTGATATGGTGTAATCATTAAAGCAATTAAAACTTGACAAACCCCTTCAAATTATTTTTACAGAACTGCGTCATGCCGAATAAACTTGCTATCATTTTTTGTGATATCAAAGGCTTGTTGAGAAAAGAAGCTCTGCTGGCATACTATACTTAACCTCCTATAGAGCATTTGATTCTGATAAAGAACAAAATAGCACAATGCAAAGTCAATATCAGCCATATTAAGTGGATTAAAACTGATTACAGGTTAGATCACAAAAAATAACTGCAAATATGAAATTATCCTCAGCTAGACTATTTCTGATGAGGTCCTCACAAGGTATGCTCTATTTTTCAATATACCTCTGGGAAAGAGAAAATTACTGTTGGCAACAGCCAGAGATGACAAAACCAGGGGTGCAGTAAATAATGATACGAGCAGATCAGTGGTGGAGGGTAACGCAGAGGACAGAAAAGTCAGAAATCCAGGAGACATGGCAGCATGTCCCATTTAGAAGCATGGGGAGGATGTCTGGAATAATACAGTGGCTCCAAAGGTGCAGTAACCCATTCAACATCAGCCCCAGAGATGCTCTTGCCAGCTGGGATGTAGGACCTGGCAATAGTGGTGCTATTCCAGTTCATTTGGTTACTGTCAGTCTTTCAAAAAGGGTATTGACAACTTGGAAAGATTATTTTCAATAGCTTCCAGTGTCATTCAAGGGCAGGAAAACAGGTCTTATTATAGTGTCAGACTAATGAAGCTCAAGCTATTAATTTATCAGAGGCAATTTGAAGAGGTGACTTGATCTCAGTCTGCAATCACAATCTTCTACCTAGGCAGGGAAGTGCTGTCTGAGGGCAGGTAGCTCTTCTGTTTAGAAGAAAAGGGAATAATGTGCTCTACTGGCTGGAAACTGATTTCAGGCTAGAAATTAAGTGCAAATACTCAACAGGGAGGATAATTACCCATGGAGACAACTTACTTAGTTACCTGGCAAGTTCTCCATCACATTAAGTCTTTAAATGTATGCAGAGTATTTTTCTAAGTCAATAAGCTCTACCTCAAACTGAAATCCAGGCTCGGTGCAGCAATTACTGGATGAAGTTATTAGGCATGTGTTATGCAAGGATTAGACTAGATCATCAGATGTAAACTTCTGAATTAAAAATACCTTGAAGTTTCCAATATTACATGAAGGCAGGGAAACCTATATCCACTTTTTCCCCTCAAAATGGTCTTAATTTAAACAGTTTATATGAAAAGCTGCACTTGCTAACATTTGGTATGAGCATCAGTAGCTCTGCTCACAGTTGTAAGGTTCTGCTGCACATAATTAAAAGAAGATAACTGGGCAAGAAAGGACAACAAAACCCTTGGACATATCAAGAAAGTCTGCTGCCTTTCATTATTAGTATCCTGGCACAAAATGCTGCACTCAATGGGGCCATGTGGATGTGTAGTCTGAGCAAGCAATAACATCTACAGGTTTGCCTCTTAAGGAGGTAGGATCTTGCTGGCAAGAATCAGATTTTCCTGCCTTCAACAACTGGCAGAGAAGCTGCAGTGCTGATTGAGAGGACGATTGTACTGCTCTGCAGCTGAGCATGGTACAAAAGTTCCTTGCTTCAAACACAGCAAACTGCTCATGTCTCATGATGAGCCCCATTGCAGCTGGTTAATAAAGCCCCGGAAGTAAAATGGCATCAGTGAGGTTACACAGAGTAATGACAGCTGCTTCCAGCAGTGGGTTTGTGCAAGATTGGGCCCTGTTACCGTTGGCTGCTTCGAATGTTGCACTCTAGAAATGAGCAGTGGACTACTTGGTGTCTGATTCAGGTTTCACAAAACTGCTGTTGATAGGTGCAGGCAAGTGTGAACCTCTGGAGCATCTTCCATGTGCTTCACCGGGCAGTGGGGAATGAACAAAGAGGTACAGTCTGAAGAGTTCACACAAACAAGAGAAACTATAAAAGCAATGCTTACTGCAGATTGGTATTGAATCAACATCAAGAAGCTAAACCAAGGAGCTAGCTATGGCCATAGCTAAGAAGATAAAGATCTTTGGGAATTCTTGCTCTAATCCAGTGTGAAATCCTAAGAAAATGAGTTTGGGCTAGATTTATTGTTTAAAGAACATTGGTACACACTTGCTGCCTGTCATATAAATTCTGAGGAGCCACTGGCTTTGGTCTGTGATGGCTCGTGAGTGTCCTCATGCTGCTGAGACACCGTGCAGCTCTGGAGGAGAGCGTTCCGTAACAGGCATGGCTGGAGTCCAGCTGGGCAGGGAAGAAGCTGAACTTGCACATGAGTGGGATTGCCAGCATTATTATAACACAACCAGGCTTAGTTTGAGAATGAGATGAAATCTCCTTTCTGATACTAATTCCAAATATATCTAAATAGTTTTTCAGAAGAAAAAAATCCTCTGTAGCTGCAGTTACATCTCTAATGACATTCCTTCTATTAAGTAACTTGCCTTGAATTTATCTATTTAATATCATAAGTCACCAAATTAAATAGTGAAACAGGGTTTTTTTTAAAGCAGGTGGGATTGGTATTGCAGCAAAATGGCATGCAAGCAATAAGAAGCTGTGGAGGGAAGAAAAGAAACCAACAATTTGTCCCATCAGATGCTTAGAGGACTTGACTGGTTGGCTGGCTTTGTTTCAATATTGAGAGTGAGGTTTTACATCTAGACAGAGGTTTTCTTTACTGAACCAGACTTTGGTAAAAAGATGTTTGGAGTCCTTTTAGCACTTCTTCTGCATCCTTGTATTCAAGAGGCTCCTTCTCAGTGCTTTTTCTGAGAAAGGCAGAAAAGAGATTGTGGCAGTAGAGAAAGCACAGAGGGACAGGAGCTTTCAGCCTATGCAAAGCACCTCACCTTGAGACCCACATCTCAGCCTCATGCCCTGAATCTGACACTGCCAATGGAGGGGAGGATGGGGCCATGCTGGGCCATCCCATGAGCACAGCCTGGTGTCTTGCACCATGCTGAGCTCTCTCTTGCAGTCATTGCACAAGACATTACCTGGCAGAATTGGACAATGCTCTGGCAATGGGAATGACTGGCATTTCCCCAAAGAGGCTGTGTGCTCTAAGAAGACTCCTTTGCTTTACTTTGAGCTGCTGGGCTACTTGGCAAGGCGAAAGAGGCTTATTTTTAAATTTCTCACAGTTACTGCAGAATCTGAAAGTGTCAGGGCCATGCTTTGGGATGTGCTGGGCTTTGCTTTCGACTTTGCAGCTATCTGGACCTGCCCCGCAATTACTGCTTCTTTTTCACCAGTAAGATGCAAGGGGGTAAGATGGGAGGAATGCCTGCCTGGCTCTGCACATCATAACCCAGCAAAGGGGGCTCTACATTTGGGCTGCTCTCTTGTGGAGAGTTGAATTTAAGGTTGTTTGAACATGACACTGAGGGAAACAGGTAACTGACAGCTGCAATTGCAGCCACACCTGAGTTGTCGCCAAAGGTTGCCCTCATATGAGTAGCCCATGGACAGAGTCAGATACCAGGCTGTGCTGGTGTGTTGGCACCTGCCACTGGTGATGGATGCGAGCTGCAAGGGAGCAAGAGAGAGGCTGGGATTGAGGTCCTGGGAGACCTGGTCACCTGAGGCAGGACAGCTGGATGCAGAATGCTGACTGCAAGCCTATGGGCATGCTGCCTGGTCAAAACAGTCTCCTGAAGCCAGCAGGTTGTGTCTGGTCCTGTGGCCTTTGGAGTCAGTTCTGGTTTACATTCACTAAGGAAATATTCTAAGCCAGTGATCTCCTTTTAATGTTAACTTGGTTGATAATCTAAGAAGATGCCAGCACTCTAATGCTCAAAAGGTGACACGCTGTTATTCCCAGTACATCTGTGGCTGAACTTTTTAATGATGTAGCCAAATGAGGTGGCATGAGACAAAAGCGTGCCTTTTTGTTTGATGTACCCTGCATTTCCCTAGGCATCCAAGGTGTTCACCTGCACAGCAGTGCTTTTTTCCCAAACCAGAAATTATCATGCAATCTAATTTTTAGTATACAAAGTGGCCATCACTGTTAATTCCACCTTACAGTTTTTATAGTTAGTCTTTAATTCCTTCTGTTTTCAAAAATCAACAAAAAATAAAACCGGGGTGGGAGGGAGGAATTCTTTTAAACAATAAAATTAAAACCAATATCAAGTTTTTGGTATCTTTGGGCAGGATCTCTGGAAGCTTTGGGTATCTGCTTTATCATTTTGTATATTTGACAATTTTGTACTCTGCATTGTTTGACTTCATTTGTGCATGGCGATGTATTAAAACATGGAATTTTTATTATACAGTAGAAGTATTTTGTTTGATTTAAACAAGGTCAGGGATTGATCCAGTTCATGAACAGGAGGGGAGAAAAACTAGAGGTTTTTGCCAGCAACAACTCTCACCTGGCAGTCTGACCAGTCTCGTTTGGGCAGTTTCAGCACCTGAAGGTGGGCAGAGCTTTCTGCCCGCCTGCAAGGCTCCTTGTCCAGCTGTGGTCCTTGGGTCTGTGCAGGGGTTTGCTGCACAGGGTGCAGGTGGTACCTGAATGCAGCACATCACAGATGTTACAAAAGCTGTTAACCAAGCAAAGGGCTCTGGCTTGGGTGTAAATCCAGACCAATTCTACTGATCTTGCGTGATTTACCCTGGATTTAGTGCAGAGCAGCAGCAAGCAGACGCTGCACATGGTGAGGAAGAATCCTCCTTTCACTACCTTTATTTCTCAAGACTTGGGGGATGCCCTTGTCAGAAGTGAAGTGTCCTCTAAGTGGACCAAACCACAAAAGAAGCAGGTACTAGACTCTTTATGGTGTGAGGCATTTCACTCTCATCCCACCTGCGCCCATTTACTCTTAGCAGTTCTGGCATGTGAGTAATTTAAAAGTCAGTGGATTAGGTAGTTTTCAAAAAAATGCTGAAATGCTGAAATTCCAGCATGGTATTATGCTCTCCATATATGTGGGGTTTTTTCTTTTCATAATTCTGAATGTTCTCGCATTTGTAAGGCAGAGACTGATGACACATTTTGGTCAAACACAAAATACTGGGCTTAATACAAAATAATAGAACAAAATTATACAGTGTGCACTATAACTGACAAAGTCAAGATAAATTGTAATTTTAAAAAAAAATCATAAACCATTTTTTTATTGTGATGGAGCTGCAATTTACTAAATTCTGTTTATATCTTTAAAAAGCTTTCTTCTCCATAAATTTAGTCAGGGAGAAGAATATGTTAGCAGGGAAGGCTCTGGTTTTGATCAGATCTGTGCACGTTACTTCTCAGGCTGAGGGAAATTAGAGCAATCATACAAGTGAAGAAAAAGTTGCTGTGTCACATACCCTTTTCACCACTGGGGTCTCCATAGGAGTTACAGTGGCACCATGTTACTATTACACCTCTGGGTGCTGCACACTAAGATAATTTCCATTATAAGCAATATGCCACCTAAATCCGATCTGCTTTATAATGAAACAGCAGCTGCCACGATCATCCCTCCCTGGAGACAGAGAAAATAGTTACTGAAGCTGTGGACAAGGAGTTCCATGTGTGCCTGTATGGGTTTTGCATTACAAATCTCAGCGATGGGGTTGCAGCTTCTCTATTCACGGGTTGTTACTCGGAAGTCATCAGTGGAGCAACCAGTTGTGCAGTTTGTTTTTCTTGTTGTTTTCCTTCCAGTGACAATTAGTCCTTGATGCAGCTTGCATGATCTTGTGTTATACCCTTGTGCATCCCACAGGTCCATCAAAGCTTACCTTACCCTGACAGCTGTTGTGGGTTACAGGCCCAGGTCATGCTACTTGGACCTTTGGGCTCCAGTGTCAGGTCCATGTCCAAAAATTGGGATTCCTCAACTAAGATCATGTTAGCTGAGCAGATCTGTGCTCAGCTGAGCAAAGCCTTCTGATGGGAACATATGTCCTTAGTCCATAGTGAAGTCCAGTGAATGAAGTGCAGCCCTAGAAACACAAGTGATGTTCACAATCTCACTGTTGACCTGTTGTGTGTGAAAGAACAAGTTCCCTGACATTGTCTTTTCATGTCTTCATGTCCCACCTCCTTACCTGTAAAACTGGAACTACATTTGCCTGTCAGTGTTAAACCTTGAAACTCAACAGAGGAACTGTAAGTCTTCCAAGAGGATTGTGTGCAAGTCGAATTGATTTGAACAGACCAGGCACCTTGGTGCAAAAGAGACACCTTTTTTGGGTGACAAGAAGGTGCCATCCACAGCTCGTGTTTATCTGACATTTCCCTCTCACTGCACCCTGGCACTGATCTGTCAGGGTCTCAGTGCACTCCGTGACACTTTCATGGGCGAGGTATCGTATCACCCTCGTCTTGGTTTGTCTGAGATCTCTTCCTCTTTTGTGCACTCCTTTGTCTCATTCATGTCACTGCCTTGTCATTGCCTTCTTGCTTTTCTGCACCTGACATGATTCCCTGCCTTCTACTCTTATTAGCATCACATGGAAAATACAGTGAATTACTACACACTGCCAAATAAAAGAGTTTTCTTTTAAATAAATGGTACCAGGGCACTGGCCTTAGGAGATAAAGCAGAGGACAGATTGCTAGAGGTTTGTTTTAGGGCAACGTGGGGATTAACCTCATCTCCACATCAATGTTGGAGAGGCTGAAGTGGCAGCAAGAAAGATGCGCAGTGGACACTAGGAAAAGCTTTTTAGGAACAGTGTGGCTGCAGCAGTGACTACTTAGAGAGATGGAGAACATCTTCGACAAGCATTGCTCAGCAGTCCTGACCCTGTGGTAGGGCAGGAGGGTGGACCTGTTGTCTACCAAAATCTCTTTCTCAGTTCAGTTTTCCCGCAGGTAAGACTTGAATGGGAATCAAAGAGTTACCTCTGTTAATTTTCATCAAGTTCAAGTTCATTTCAAGTTCAACAAGGGAAAGTGCTGGATTCTGAACCTGGGATTGGGCAACCCTGGATGTTCCTTGTCTGAGTGTGTGACACTTTGGAGGGGCGGAGACCTTAGAAGTTTCCTCCTCAGATTCTATGCCCCTGGTTTCTCCAATACAGAGAGGGAGACCAAATACGCCCAAGATGTAAGTGAAAGCAAAGTCAAAGCAGGGCTGCAGACCCCCCAAGCAACTGGATGGACCCACAAGACACCCCTTGGATCCAGTGATGAGACTTAGTTCGATGTTCATTGATCAGCGTTGTGGTTGCTGTCTGGTTCCATTGAGGCAATGGTGGAAGCCCCATGTGGTAAGAAAAGTCCTGTGTGCTGAGAGGGGAGGCACACCAAGTGTTGAGTGAAGTCCGACTGTGGTTTAGGCTTGATGGGAACACCCCTGGTACCTCCCCTGGGGCAGGGAGTTCTACACTGGATGATGTAATACTGGATCATGGCACTTTTCAGGAGCCTTCCACGCCTTCTAGGATGTTACAGCTGCCTGTTACCTCTGCAGAGGTGGATTCATTATGGCCCATCAGTGGAGATTAATATCTTCAGGCTGCGTGTGTGAATTGTCCTGGTGTTTTCTGGGGAGGAGTTATCACAGCTGAGTCATTTGCATAGGGACAAAGAAACACTACCCCACCTCACAGGATTTGCCTCTCATCCTTACCTTGCTCAACACCCAGCCTGTAGCTTGAGGTGGCAGGTGTGCTGCCCTTAGCACCTGGGTGGCCACTCCTCACATTGTTAGCAAAGCAGACTGCNAGTTCTACACTGGATGATGTA
This sequence comes from Sclerurus mexicanus, assembly GCA_013396755.1. Taxonomy (NCBI): domain Eukaryota; kingdom Metazoa; phylum Chordata; class Aves; order Passeriformes; family Furnariidae; genus Sclerurus; species Sclerurus mexicanus. The sequence continues at coordinate 655,958 of VWZF01004276.1, forward strand.
ATACTGGATCATGGCACTTTTCAGGAGCCTTCCACGCCTTCTAGGATGTTACAGCTGCCTGTTACCTCTGCAGAGGTGGATTCATTATGGCCCATCAGTGGAGATTAATATCTTCAGGCTGCGTGTGTGAATTGTCCTGGTGTTTTCTGGGGAGGAGTTATCACAGCTGAGTCATTTGCATAGGGACAAAGAAACACTACCCCACCTCACAGGATTTGCCTCTCATCCTTACCTTGCTCAACACCCAGCCTGTAGCTTGAGGTGGCAGGTGTGCTGCCCTTAGCACCTGGGTGGCCACTCCTCACATTGTTAGCAAAGCAGACTGCTGCTGATTGAGCCATTAGCACCAACAGTCCAGTCTCTTACAGCAGGTGGTCAAATGTTTGAGTCATTAATCACTAGCAGTTGAGTCTCTTTAAAGAAAGCAAAACACCAAAAAGCCAAAAAGGCTTATTTAGAAAAAAAAGAGAAAAGAAAAGGTGCATACCAGAATTTTTTTGTAACCCAGGACATTTGTACAGACTGGGGAATGAGATGCTGGAAAGTAGTGATATGGAAAGGGACTTGGGGGTGCTGGTTGATGGCAAGTTGAACATGAGTCAGCAGTGCCCTGGCAGCCAGGAGGGCCAACCCCATCCTGGGGGTCATCAGGCAAAGCATCACCAGCTGGGTGAGGGAGGGGATTGTCCTGCTCTGCTCTGCACTGGGACAGCCTCACCTTGAATATTGTGGGCAGTTTGGGGCACCACAATATAAGAAAGATATTAAGCTGTTAGAGAGTGTCCAAAGGAGGGCAATGAAGATGGTGAAGGGCCTTGAGGGATATGAGGAGCCATATGAGGAGCAGGTGAGGGCACTTGGTCTGTTCAGCCTGGAGAAGAGGAGACTGAGGGGAGACCTCATTGCAATCTACAGCTTCCTTGTGAGGGGCAGAGGAAGGGCAGGCACTGATCTCTGGTGACCAGTGACAGAACCTGAGGGAACAGCCTGAAGTTGTGTCAGGGGAGGTTTAGGTTGGATATTAGAAGGGGCTTCTTCACCCAGAGGGTGCTTGGGCACTGGAACAGGCTCCGCAGGGCAGTGGTCACTGCACCAAGACTGACAGAGTTCAAGAAGGGGGACAGTGCTTTTGGGCACATGGTGTGATTCTTGGGGATGGTCCTGTGCAGGACCAGGAGCTGGACTCGATGATCTTTGTGGGTCCCTTTCAACTCAACATATTCTGCAAATTTAGGTCTTCTTTTTCTACCCCTTTGAGGTAAAAACCTGCTCTTCTGTAACATGAGTAAGTCCAGACTCATTTAAATCAGTACATCAGGCTATCAGCTGAGAAACTGGGACACACCCCCTGCTGTGGCCAGTCCAGATGCAGAGCCAGAGCACAGGGAGACAGCAGGGACTGGGCCCTCTTCTGATCCAAAATCACCACACTTAGCGAGAGCCCAGTTGCTGAGCCCAATGACAAACAGCAGCGATTTTGAGTCTTAAGAACACAAAATGGGTGGTGCCCTTCAGGGCCAGGGTCAGCCCATCTCCAACATCCAGGCTTTCATCCAGTCTTCACTAGGCATCATCAGGGTATTAGGGCTAGGTACAGAAAAGCCTTAGAATGAGGGTTAAAACAACAAAAAAAATTATATTGAGCCCAATTATGAGCTGAAGAGAGGCAGTATTTTATAGCCAGCTGGCAGAAGCCTTGAGAGCTTCAGCCATCCATTACAGAGGGCAGGCTGACAGGGTGTGTGTGGCCACCTCTGGCCTCCACCAGCAGCTCTAGGCAGATTAGGAAAAGTGCTTTTCCTTCACAGGGGAGTTTTACTGCAGAGAAGTGCAGCACTTTAGGGCACATCTTAAGTCTCAGCGTGAACACTCTGCTCTGGCACTTTCCAGGCAAGATGGGAGAGCGTGGTTGGTGCTGAGTGCCGGATGCTCAGCCTGAGGGGCGCTTTGAATCTCCTCCATGCTGTGAAATGGGACAGAGACGCAGACTATGTGGGAGGCAAATTGTTTTACAGAAAATATTGGGAGCCATTGTATTATGCTGATTAACTCATTCTAGCAATTTTATTTAGCTGCAAGAGTTGCCCCACATGAAAAGTGCAGCTGCAAGCATTTGCACAAGAAAATGCTCCCATATGCAGGAAAGCCAGATAAGCCCCTGCCTGTCATCATTACAGCAAGAAATTTTAGTACTTTGGGAACATTGCAGGGTTATTTCTTCCTCTGTTTAAGTTTTAACTCAGAGCATGAATGGTACTGGTACGCTAACTGGTTTGTAGATGTCCCTCACATCCAAGACTCAGCCTGGTTTAGGCAATTCTTGGCAGGTAAAGCTTTGTCAGAAACATGAGAAATTGCAGGAACCAGGGCTCCCACTGCCTAATTCCACCTGGAGACAACAGCTGCTTGTTTTATCCTGAGGCAGTACCTCTTCTGCCTTCCTCCACTTCCCTGAGTTGTACAGTATTAGGCAGGGGAAATTAGGCTTTCTTCATGCTTGCCCTCTTTCTCTGTGTTATTAGTCCCATAACAAGCTGCTTCTTAATCCTTGGACAGTGTTCTGCTAATCCCATGAGGGACTTGGCAACCAACAGGAAAACCAAGATTGTCTGGAATATTATCCAAACACGTCGGACCCAAGGACCACCCTCAGTCTTCAGCATTTCTCTTGGGTCACCAGTCACACAACTCTTCAGACTAAATTAAAACCACTCTCAAAGCAGTATGGTTTCAAGCACTAGCAGCAGGGCATTTATATGGGATTTTCAGATGGATACTTCTCCATGGGCCAGTTTGGGACCCCCTGAGTGTAGGACATTGTCTCAAAATATTCCCTGAAAGCCACCAAGATGCAGTGGTGTCTAAGCACATAAGTCATAGTTCTGCCATCTCTGAAAGCGTGAGCTGTAAATCAGTTTTACCCTCTCAGGATGTTTTGGAGCTCATGGCCGGTGCTTTAGCTCCATATTCCTATGCTTCCCATTACAGACTGGAAGCAGCAGCAGACCTCCATCAGCAGCAGGAGCTAGGGTGGCTGCACGCTCACCCGCTGTCAGCCAAGGCACAGAGCTGCCTGGGCTACAATGTAGTGAACCAGAAACTGTGGGCATGCATCTCCATGGAAATAGCCACTTGGGAGGATCAGAGGGATGCTGGGGCTTACCTTCTGCCATTTGTTTTGTTCTGAACGGTAGCACTGTAAAAATCAATATGGCACTTTTAAAATGGATTATGAGGCAGTTAAATGACAGGTCTCTGAAGAGGAGTTGCAAGTGAAGAGTGATCCCATGGGAGTTTTTACAGAGGGAATATTCAGGAAGATGTTCTTGGCTGTTTACCTAAGAGGTCGCAATAGATAAACAATTGAATATGAGTTCCACGTGTGATGCTCTTGTTAAAGGGGCTAATATGACCCTAGGATGTATAAATGGGAATACTGAGTGGTAGGGGAAACATATTAGCTCTATACAAGACATTAATTAGCCAAAACCAGTCCAGTTCTGCTGTCAACACTTAAAAATCATGTTGTAAAACTGAGGAAGGTTGGGAGAAGAGCTATAAGACTGATTGAAAGCATATCTTACAATGACCCAAAGGAGCACAGTCCATTTATGTTATCAAAGAGGAGTATAAGAGATGAATTAAGTATCTATGCATGGAGAAGGAATATGGTATTAGAGATTACTCAACCCAGCAGACAAGGGCATGTAAACCAGGAAGACTGGAGCTAAAACAAAATCAAGCTGAAAGCAAGGCACATTTTTCTCTGTAATGGTCTTGTAATTAACAACTGGAGGAGGTGATATGGGATATGGTAGGTTCTCCATCACCCCAAAAGATATTTAAATTAGGCATCAATGTCCTTCTACATGAATCATGTATCTGTGTGGTCCACATTATGAAGGAGGGCAAAGAAAAACATGGTGGTGGTGCTTCTGGCTGTGAAATCTATGAAACTATCAAAGAGATGACATCTGTATATCACATCCCAGCAGCATCCTGTCTTTTTGTATAACATATGTTATGAAAAGACTATTTTGAGGATATTTAGAGGACTTTAAATATTTTATTAGAGGTTTTTTAATATACTCTACCTGTAAAACCAGGCAGATGAAATAAACCTTAAAAAATAATTTTAAAAAAATCCTGAAATAGATTTTCTATACCCCCAAATCCCAGTCTTAAAGCCAATATCTCAGGATACCCTGGGCTTTCAATGTGATGCTCCAAGGATTCAGACTCTATTTAATGGATTTATGGATGCTAAACTCAGGAGGGACTACTGTGAACATCTAATCTGACCTTGTGAATAACAGAGGCCACAGGGCATCCCTCAATTACTTCCAGGCCACACTGAAGCCTTCCAAACTCTTCCTTCATACCATAGCCGAGACAGCCTTCCCCTCCATCCACATGGCTAAACTTCACATCATCTCATGTCTCACTGCAACATCCTTCCTTCCATCCCTGGCAAATTAAATCTTTCCTGGCACATGTCCATTCAAATTTCTGCTACAAAGATCATTTGCCATTCCTATGCCTCCTTGCTGGCTCTCCCTTTTGCCTTTCTACCAACACGTCTCCTATTTCTCACAGCCTCGTCCCCTACCGCTGCCTCTTCATCACATTTGGTATCAGTTCATTCCTGACTCTCATGGCACACTTTGCTACCATTTCTTTAATCCCTTTCTTTTTTCCTGAACAAGCCTCATGTGGTGGTGTAGCACCAGTCCATGGAGAGGGACCCTAAGTCAAATCAGTGCTGCTAAATGAAAATATTCTGGGAGCATTTGCACTCATCAGGGGGATGAGGAATGGGGGTTGGAGGAATGGCTATTTTATCACATACTGTCTCTGCCCCTTCTTCCTCCTCAGGAGGGGGGCTCATTTCTGCTCCAGTGTGGGGTCCCTCCTGTGGCAGTTCTCCAACATGAATGCTTTCCACAGGCTGCAGTTCTTCATTAACTGCTCCAGTGTGGGCCCCTTTCATGGGGCACAACCCTTCAGGAACAGAGTGCTCCAGCATGGGTCCTTCACAAGTCCTGCCATCGAACCTGTTCCAGTGTGGGCTCCTCTGTCCATTGGTCTGCAGGTCCTGAGAGGAGCTTGCTCCAGCACAGGTTTCCCATGGGATCCCAGCCTCCTTTGGACATCCATCTGCTCCAGCAAGGACTCCTCCAGGGGCTGCAGGTGGATCTCTGCTCCACCATGGACCTCCATGGGCTGCAGGAGCACAGCTCCCTTACCATGGGCTGCTCTGGCACCTGGATCACCTTCTCCTGCTCCTTCTTCACTGACCTTGGTGTCTGCAGAGGTAACACGTATTCTCAGTCCTCCTCCTCTGCTGTTATTCTGAACAGGTTTTTTCCCTTTCTTGAATAAGTTATCCCACAGCTGCTGCCTCCGTGGATGTTGGGCTCAGCCTTGGCCAGCGTTGGGTCCATCTCAGTGCTGGCTGACATTGGCTCTGTCAGACATAGGGGAAGTTTCTGGCACCTTCTCACAAAAGTCACCCCTGTAGTGCCTCCACTACCAAAGCCTTGCCACACGAACCCAATATAGCACATTGGTGACAGACCTGGATTCTTGTGCAGGGAGAAATCATTCATGTAAATTATTAAATGCCTGTGTATCATTCTAAGACATACAACAGTGTGGTACAGTTCGCATCTCGAAGAAGCCTGTATTTTAATGGTCTTCATTCTTCTAAAAGAATCTAGCTTGATAAATTTGAGTGCAGGAGACTGGCATCATGGAACTGTGAACAAGGGTGAGCTGAGGCAAGGAACAGGAGGTGCCACAGCAGGAGAGCAGGCTGTGAAGGAGGAGAAGTCAGACCATGGATAAGCTCATCCCAGACTTTGCTTTTTGGAGAAGAGCTTCTTGCCTTCTGTGTGTGAGTGGTGCTCTGCCTGGGGTGACAGGTAAGTGAGGAGAAAGGATGCACAGAAGCAATCCAGTGCCTTCACCATTTCTGCTCTATGAAAACTGACAAACATCCACTTTTACAAAGCCTCAGTGCACAGATTTATTTTTTTTAACCTAATACTGCTCTACACAACTGCACAAGGTTACCTTACTTTGTGTTACAGCAGAGTTTAATCCTTCTGGAGCCAAACTGCATAAAATTGCCAAAAGATGACACGTCTCTGCTCAGCATTGCCTATTGAGGAGCAGGCACCTCTGGCCAAACTGAGAGGAAAACATCTGTCAGTAGGTGTTAATGAGACCATCACATGCAGCAGGCAAGACCCAACCAGCTCAGCAAGATCCGACAAAATTCATGTTCTCATTGGGTGATCACAGCTATCTACAGTTGTACTCAGCCATCAGGAGCCCGCTGGCACTCATCCTTCCTCACACAGATATTTCATGAATTTCAGAGTTAGCAGGATGCAAATCTGCCCTTTGAGGCTCATCTGTCAGAAGCAGAACTTGGCCGTACCTTGCAGAGGCTTCTGCAGGAAAACAAAGTGATATTAAAGAATGTTGTAAGTGTCCATCTCTCTGAGCCAGCACAGTTGAAGCCTGGGGCAGGAAGTACGTTTTTTAGCAGAGACATAAAATTAAATGCCCCATTTCTTGTAACTAGTCCTGATACCATGTTGTTTTTGCAGGAAGTCATGGGCAGGTTCAATCTTGGTATCTGGCAGTGGTCCTGAATGAAATGCTGCTGCTGAAGAAGGTGAGTGGCAGGTTTTCAGGTTGTCAGGCGATGGCATCATGGCTTTGAACACTGGTGAGTTAAAGCAGAAGGGAGAGGGAGGTGGGGGGGAGGGAGAGAGAGGAAGCAGTAATTCACAGAGAAAATTTTCATTTAATTCGCTGATTATTTACATCTCACTGTACAAATCAGAGCTAAGTATATCCACCCAAGCCAATGTATATGACTCACAGTTTGTCAAATAGATATTCTGGAAGTGAGAAGTTACAGAAATGAAAGTCGTGAATTATCAGTTGTTCTTTTATGCTCATGGACAGCATCTTTTATTACACGTATATTCCATTTATAACCATTGCAAGCAGGACAAAATAGCTAAAGTCAAGTTTGCATGAATAGAAAAATGACACAAGAAGAAACTGAGTCTAAGGATGGATTGTGCCCTGTTATTTTAGTGGATCCACCTCACCAGCAGTAAACACCTGCAATGTCTGTTCATGGCCTCTACTTGGGGATTCTCCATCCCAGTCTAAAACAAGCAGCTGCAATGCCAAAGCACACCCTAGAAGCTGCTGTTTCCCTCTGTTGACCATCAGAGGAAGGTCAGATAGAGACTGTAGTTTACTAAAGTTAACAAACCACACATGAAGCCTGCTCACTAATGCTTCTTGAAGCCAAGTTCATAGACAAGTTCCTAAAAATTTTGAGAATTTCCAATGAGATACCTGGTTTGGTGCACGAGCCCTTCTCTGCAGTGTGCTGAGCTCCTGCCATGCTACCAAAGAAGATAGAAGTGGCAAATGCCTCTCCATACACATGTTTAAAAGCCACACTGCAGAATTTGAGCTGAAAAACAAAAAAAAGGCTCATCTTTAAAGTGAGGTCCATGTAAGGTTCACTGTGGGCATTACTCAGTCCTGCACTCCTCTTGAGAGCCAACATGGGCTTTTGCCATGGCATGTTGGGAGGATACATGTGGTTCATCTGCCGAGGCAGTAAGCTCATTTCTCAATCTTTCTTTAACATGTCAAGGAATGTCAAGGGTATGCACAGCAGGAAAAGGAGCCCCATCCCAAAACATCTCAAGTGAGGCACCCCTGTCAAGGCAGCTCCTGCCCCATGTCACTCTTTTCTAAAGATGCACCAAACAGGAAGATTACACTATGTACTTTTTTTCCCCCTCTGGAGCACATCTATCACATCAACAAGCAGGTGGATATAAAGTTAGCTGTTTAGAAATTGAACAAACAAATATACATACCACTAGGTATCTGGAAACTAGTGTTTTCTGTCTGAGACAGCAAAATGAACAGAGAGCAATATCTAAACACTGAAAGTTAGCAGACTAGGGACAAAAATATATCAGTTGCTAGGAGATAGCATTTAATCTGGAATTTTAGGCAATAAATAAAAATTAAGTTACAAGAAGAAATACTGTTTAGGGCAGAAACCAGCTTGAAGCAAGCAATTGTTTATGAGAGGGAGCAAAGCAAGGATGCTGCCTGACAACATGCCGTGGGGACAGAGGTGAATGGGGAGGTTATTGACTTGACCGTGGGAACAAAACCCCTGCCAGTGAAAGACAGCAAGGACAAAGCTCTTTTCTAGCTGAAGTTGCTGAGAGATGTGGCACTAAAGTAAATAAAGGCTGTACTTCAACCTGCAAATATCACCTTTGTCTGTGATGGAAACCCACCCAGGACCTAAAATGTTGTGTAACTTCACTCATTTCCTCTGGTCATAAAAATTACAGGTAAAACAAAAGTTCCTTGCTTGTAAAGTTGGACCCCCAAATCCAATCTACTGGTTTCTTTCCCTACTAAAGAGAAAGCCCTATTTTCTTAATAGTATTAAAATTGACAAACTCTGGGGTTTAAGACTAGAGTATCTTATGAAACCATATAGGCTTCAACAGCAAGGACAGCAAGGAGTGGGGCTGGCTGCTCCTTACAGCAGTCCAGCCCTTGGTGGGAATTGTCAAAGTGGGATTTTAGCTCTCTTGAAATCAAGGGCAACAGATCTTAAAAGATCATTTTCTCCCACACGTGCCCAGGTAAAGGTTTGCGTGTAATGTAGTCCAGCACATGGCAATCACCTACAAAATTTGTAGATGATTACCTACACCTCTTCTGGTTCCTATAAGTATATGGAGGTATTAAGAAGCAGTGTTTGCCTCAGCACCACCTCTGGATAATTTCCATCTCAGACATCCCTTTGACCTAAGATGGTAAGCATTTCTACAATATTTGGTCACAGTGATTACATGCATTATTCAGATCAAACCATTGGGGTCCCAAGGCCAAGATGGAAATTCAGACCTTTCACATCTTTGATACTACCTGTAATACTGATGCTGGAGCACTACTTGTTTAGACTTGCTTAGGATAGTGCTTGTCAGAGTGATTAATAATTTTCTCTGGGCAGCAGCCAGAACCTATGCTGATGTCTGCAATCTGCCAGAAGGCTTTGATATTGTCAAAAGGGGTATGGTCAAGCCTAAATAACCACTAGTTGAGGGCATATGTTCTCCTTGCGCAGAAATCCAAAGGACTGTCCTCTCTGCTGGCCCAGCTTGTCTTCCAAAGGATAACTGGTGACTGCAGGCATTGCTGTCTGCTTCACTGGCCCCTGCAGGACAAAGTTGCTGGAAGAAAGGCAGTATATCAGTGCTGCTGCTGGCACTGGCATCTTCTCTTCATGTAACCTGGAGAACAGAGATGGTACCATCACATCTGGATCTGCATACTTTCCAGAGTCCTCTGCAGTGAGGAAGGGCTGGACAAAGACTGGTTGATTGTTGTTCAATACTTCTGACTGATCCCAGTGAGCCCCAGTGAGGGCTGGATGAATTTTTGTCCTTACCTGTGGTGAAGAGTCCAACCATCACAAGCACTGACTGCATCTCTCTTATTTTATCATCTGTAGATGACCCTGCTTGAGTAGGAGGGTTGGACCAGATGCCCTCCAGAGGTTCTTTTCAATCTCAATCATTCTATGATTCTCTGATTTTTATACCAACAATGACTGCTGAATTTATGGATCTCAATGTAAAGCCCAGTCAGTAAGAGACCTCACCTTTGGGAACCTGCTCCTTCCATGCCTGTGAAAGGCCCAGCCTGTGGTGTAAGGCTTTCCAGTTGCACTGGAGGGACCTCCAGGAGGTACCTGGAAGATGCTCTAAGGGAGGATAATAATGGTGATGTACCCCTAGTGCAGGAAAGCAGGGGTCTTTGCAGCAGCATGGTGATGCACTTGCATCACAACAACCCCATGCAATACTCCAGGCTTGGGGCAGAGCGGCTGGAAAGATGTCCAGTGGGAAAGGACCTGGGGGTGCTGCTTGACAGCAACGTAACATGAGTCAGCCCAGGTGGATAAGAAGGCCGATGGCACCCTGGCTTGTGTCAGAAATAGTGTGACCAGCAGGATGAGGGCAGTGATCGTTCCCCTGTACTTGGCACTGGTGAGGCCACACTTTGAGTCCTGGGTTCAGTTTTGGGTCCCTCACTACAAGAAGAACATTGAGGTGCTGGAGATGTCCAGAGAAGGGCAAAGAAGCTGGTGAAGGGTCCAGAGCACAAGTGTTATGAGGAGCCGCTGAGGTCACTTTGTCTGTTCAGCCTGGAGAAGAGAAGGCTCAGGGGGCACCTTATTGCTCTCTACAGCTGCCTGAAAGGAGGTTGTAGCCAGAGGGAACTTGGGCTCTTCTCCCAACTGACAAAGTGACAGGATAAGAGAAAACAGCCTCAAGTTGTGTCAGGGGAGGTTCAGATTGGATATTAGGAAAAATTTATTCACTGAAAGGGCTGTCAAGCATTGAAACAGGCTGCCCAGGGCAGTGGTGGATTCACCACTCCCAAAGGTATTTAAAAGATGTGTAGATGTAGCACTTGGGGACATGGTTTAGTGGTGAACTTGTCTGTAGTCAGTTAACAGTTGGACTTGATGATCATAAAGGTCTTTTCCAACCTACATGATTCTGCAGTTCCATGATGGCATGGCCATTCTGGGCTGCAGCGGGCTTTTCTCCCAGAATGACTGGAACTGCCTTTGCTTCTGCTGACAGCAAGCACAGATCTATCAGCAGGAGATGGAGGCAGTAACCTCCATCCCTGCCATGTCAGGTGGGAAGAGCCAGCTGCCCACACTGTCCATCTGTCCACACTGTGGCCAAGCCTGGGGCTCCCTTCAGCCCAGTGTGGGATTTGAATGAAGATGAGAAAGAAAGAGAAACATAAAATAGCCTTGTGGGAAGTGCATGGGTTTTTTCAGTTTATTTTTAAAATAGTATGCTCCTCAGTTTCCAAGGCCCAGTGAGAGGACCTTGTCCTATGAAGGTCACAAAATGGGAAAGATGATCCTAGAGTATCCTTACTCTTCAGGTTGTAATTATTTTCAGTGATCACAAGCTGGCAAAATGTACCAAAGCAAATCTCAACCTGGGCTGCATAAGAAGTGGCCAGGAAGTGACACAAGAGGTGATGCTCCCCTTCTATTCTGCTCCTATAAGACCTTACCTGGAGCGCTGTGTCCAGCTCTGAGACCTCAAGTAATGAAAAGGCATGGATCTGCTGGAAAAAGTTCAGAGGAGTGCCATGAATTTGAACAGAAGGATGGAGCACCTCTCCTATGAAGACAGGCTGAGTTGTGCAGTTCATCCTGGAGAAGACTCCAGGGAGACCTTTCAGTAGCCTTCCAGTACCTAAAGGGGTTTCATAAGAAAGACAGAGAGAGACTTTTTAGCAGGGCCTGAAGTGACAGAAAAAGGGGTAACAATTTTAAGTTGAAATTTGGTAGATTTAGATTAGACATGTGGCGATTTGACCTGGGCTGCCTGCCAGGTGCCCATCAAAACTGCTCTCCTCCTCCCCTGGATAGGGGAGAGAAAATATAATAAACTGTTCAGGGCTTGCATCAGGCAGAGTATCACCAGCCAGTTGAGGGAGGGGATTGTCCCGCTCTGCTCTGCACTGGGGCAGCCTCACCTTGAATATTGTGGTAGTTTGGGGCACCACAATATAAGAAAGATATTAAGCTGTTAGAGAGGGTCCAAAGGAGGGCAATGAAGATGGTGAAGGGCCTTGAGGGGAAGCCGTATGAGAAGCAGCTGAGGGCACTTGGTCTGTTCAGCCTGGAGAAGAGGAGACTGAGGGGAGACCTCACTGCAGTTACAACTTCCTCATGAAGGACAAAAGAGGGGCAGGCACTGATCTCTTCTCTGTGGTGACCAGTGACAGAATTTGAGGGAACGGCCTGAAGTTGTGTCAGAGGAGGTTTAGGTTGGATATTAGCAAGGGCTTCTTCACCCAGAGGGTGGTTGGGCATTGGAACAGGCTTCCCAGGGCAGGTCACAGCACCAAGCCTGCCAGAGTTGAAGAAGTGTTTGGACAGTGCTCTTGGGCACATGGTGTGATTCTTGGGGATGGTCCTGTGCAGGACGTGGAGTTAGACTCCGCGATCCTTGGGAGTCCCTTCCAACTTGGCATATTCTGTGATTCCGTGATTCTATGAAACAAGAACAGGGAGAGATCATTCGGCAATTACCATCATGGGCAAAACAGACTCAGCTTGGGGTAATTAGTTGAATTTATTACCAATCAAAATCAGAGCAGGATAATGAAATGTAAACCAGTTCTTAAAAAACCTTCCCCCATCTCTCCCTCCTTCCCAGGCTTAACTTTATTTGCAATTCTCTACCTTCTCCCCTCCCAGTGGAAATGGGAGTTACAGCCAGTTCATCACGTGCTGTTTCTGCCGCTTCTTCCTCCTGAGGGAGAGGAATCCTTCCCCAGCTCCAGCATGGGGTCCCTCCCATGGGAGACAGTCCTCCATGAACTTCTTCAACATGAGTCTTTCCCGCAGGCTGCAGCTCTCCACCAAGTGCTCCAGCATGGGTTCCTTCCATGGGGGTCAGTCCTTCAGGAACAGGCTGCTCCAGTGTGGGTCTCCCACGGGGTCACAAGTCCTACAGGCAAATGTGCTCCAGCATGGACTTCTCTCTCCACAGGGCCACAGGTCCTGACAGGACCCTGCCCCAACACAGGCTTTCCACAGAATCACAGCCTTCTTTGGACATCCACCTGCTCTGGCATAGGGCTATCCATGAACTAGAGGGGGATCTCTCCACCCCCATAGACCTCCATGGGCTGCAGGGGTGCAACCTGCCTCCATATGGTCTGCACCATGGGCTGCAGGGGACTCTCTGCTCCAGCACTTTGAGCACCTCCTCTCCTCCTTCCTTTCTGACCTTGGTGTCTGCAGGGCTGTTTCTCTCACATATTCTCACTCCTCTCTTCTCTGGCTATAATTACTTCTGTGCAATAACTTTTTTGTTTCCCTTCTAAAATATGTTATCACAAAAGTGTTACTAACATTCCTCATGGGCTTGGCATTGGCCAGTGGCAAGTCCATCCTGGAGTTGTCTGGCATTGGCTTTGCTGGACATGGGAGAGCTTCCAGCAGCTTCTCAGAGAAGCCACCTCTATAGCTACCCTGCTACCAGAGTCTTATCATGCAAACCCAATAGAGACATTAGGAGAAAATTTTTTACTGTAAGGGTGGTGAGACAATGGAAGTGGTTGCCCAGAGAAGTTGTGGATGCCCCATCCCTGGAAATGTTTAAGGTCAGTTTGGATGGGGCTTTGACCTTTTGAGCAACCTGATCTAATGCAAGAGGACCCTGCCCATGGCACAGGGTTGGACCAGATATTTGTTGAAGGTCCCTTCCAACCCAAACTATTTTGTGCTTCCATGATTTGACTTTTAAGCCCTGAGTATTGGGATCTTTGAAAAACTTTAAGTCAGCAACACAACTCCTAAGAGGTCTGGGAAGAGACCTCTGTTTCTTTTCTGGTATCTAGAGCTGAAAATAAAGAACTATTTGATAAGTGCTCTCCAAATCCAGGAACTGATACACAGACCAGTCAGTGAAACCAGCAGCCACAGGACTTCTCTGTTGCAGCTCACTGTGAGCAGCAGCTTCCAAACATTAACAGTGATGTCCATCTGCCTTCAGCAAAGCTCACCCGCTCATGCATGGACTGTAGGCTGCTTGGGCCAGCTTAACTCTAATACCATTGATATGCAAAGCCTGATGCAGTCCAGCTTAGCAAAGCCAGAGTAAGTGCTGCTATTCCAATACCAGCTGAAGAAGGAAACACAGGACACTGCCAGGGTTTGATGACAGCACCATGTAAATTGAAAGAAATATGAAAGGGTGATAGAGTCTGTTACCACTTTCCCTCAAGTTTCCTATTTCTCTTAAGATTGAATATTGAGGAGATATGTCCTGCTGTAACCCCAACTGTAACTTAAAGCGCAGGTCTAGGGGAGCAAGGGAAGAGAGGGAGAGGTTGGTGTGCTTTTCAAGTGTGGAAAAGGAGACAGGGAATACAGGGCAAAATATTTCTGAGGTCCACTCAAGGCTCAGTGGGGATCCCAAACACCATCAACGCTTGATTGGTTTAACACCACAGAAACCAGCTGTGCACACCCTGAAGGGACTGAGGTCATGCCAGTGAATAGAACTGACTGCTGAAGGCTCACAGAACCAGGGAGCCTGAAGAGCTGAGTTGAGCTCATGCCAGCCCAGAAGAGGCAAGCCCAGCCCAAGGATGCTCCACTTCTCTGGCTGAATTTAAGGAGTCTTCTTATTTTGTCAGCAGATGCTTTGGGTTTACACTCACCACCTACATATGAAAATGGGAAGGGGTACTCACACCCACTTCTTCCATGCAGCAGAGCAGGCTGCATGGAAAAGATGGATTACTTTCATCTTTGTGATTGCATTTTACCTTTTGATGCTCTGGATGTTTATTCCTTTATCATGTATTAATTATTGGCATTCTCTAGGCTTCCTTCTGTCTTAATCTGATTTAAAACAGACATTTGCATTTGAAAAGTAGCTAGCATGTATAGCAAATCCTTTCTCTTGGTTTGCTATTAATGCAGCCAGCTTTGATGTATTATATTAACGCTGTTTGCCAGGGGTGAAATCAGCACACCACCTATGGAGAGGCACTTCATGGTGAACCTACTGCTTTTACCCACAGGCAAAGCATCTACCTCCCCTGGTGCAAAATCTGGATGCTGACTGCAGCAGCATGGTCACACAACTGCTCCTCTCCCTGCTGCCTTTGACTTGGTTTTGGGAGGCCCAGAGGCTCTGCACTGTGCCCATGGTGCACAGTGCTGCACGCAAACCTCAACCTGATGACCTGCCAACCAGAGAAGGGTGAATTTACAGGAGAGGGATTAGACATCCATTGCAATGGAGGAAGTGAGAGCTAAACACACTACAGTGCACCAAACCAGCAGCTAGGGTTGTGCAGGGAAAGAGGCAGGTGAACTGCAGAGGAACTCCTGGCCAGAAGAGGACTGAATGAGGTGAAGATTTGCCTAATGGTCTTCCCAAAGGTTGTAAGCATGGAGGCTGAAATACATGTGTGCTTCAAAAATCTTTTTGGGGAATAGAATAAATCAATCCCCAGTATTTCCTTTTTTCTTTTCTTTTTTTTTCTTTTTTTGATTTCACTGTATCGCTTACTTAATTTAGGGCTTTTGGGAAGTTGTTCTGAGACTGATTGATCTGTTTGAACTGGTGCAAAGGGCATATGGAGCCGCCGCTGTAACCCAGTCGGGCTGGGTTAACTGCGGTGGTAAGTGGTAGCCCCAGGACCAAGTGACCAAAGGTGCAGTGCCCAGCTCGCTGATTTGACAGGAGCAGAGCTGGCTCAACTCACCAGCCTCAACCCACCATGGCTGCTTGTGCAGGCTTTCCCTCTGCTCTGCTGAGGTCTGGTAGGCAAACTGCATGGAGCAGCCTCTCCTCACTCTGCTGTGTCACAATATTCCAGATCAGCTGTGACTTCTTGAAGGGGAGGGTTTGCTCATCTGGCTCCTGCTGTCAGGACTGGGTGAAAAGCAGTATTTCTGTGTGGTAGAGCTGGGGAGGGAATGGCCTTTGGCAAGAGGAAGTGCTGAGCAGCAGGGGCTGGAAACCAGGCTCTCCCAGAACAGCATGTCTGATCACGGTGCTAGCTGATGAGGAACAGCTCAAAGTGAACTTGTTTCTTCCTAAATGCTCACACAGAGTTTTCCACCAGGCTGACTTGGTTTTAAAAGCATTTAAGTTAAATTATTACAACTTCTGCTCCTGGACGAGATTTAAAGCAGCTTCCAGAGCTCATTTACCAAAGGGGTTGGAAAAGTTATTTCAAGTTAACAGCCTATATTACAGTAGTAGTTATTTGAACAGGTGGGGACTGGGGGAAGTAGGGACATTAGCCAAATCATGAATCATAAGCTAATCAGATTGCCACCCATGTTTGCACCAAAAGGAAAAAAGCCACGCACGAAAATACACATATTGCCAGCTACAGAACTGACTTAGCAAGGACCCAAACTTTTGTTGGGCTTTGTTGGGATGAGTGGCTACACTTCCACTTGATAGAGTGGGAGGTCTCTCTGGAAGCCACCAGGGAGGCTGGTTCTCCTCTGCCTCTACCAACTCTGAAGGCCTGGAGCTTCTCTGTACTCTTTGCTCCCCACAGCTTTACTGCTCCTTCCAGGCAGGGAGTTTGGGGCTTTGCACTTTTACCTTTAAGCTTTACTGGGTCTATTCTGCCAGCCCTCGGATCTGAGGCTCTTTCCACAGGTGAGCGGGCAAGGCAAAGGGTCCAACTTCAGATGTCCCAAGAGGGCACTCCAGGAGCATCCATAGCCTCCACCTCCTCCAGGAAAGCTCCCTTCTCTTGTGTAGCAGGATGAGTTTGGCTGTCTGGGTAGAAGCAGGTCACAGAGCTGTTCCTTGACCCAACCAAAATCCAGGTGAAGGGCTGTGCAGAACTGTGCCATGGCCCAGCTATGCCTTGCAGCAAGGGCTGTAGCAGATCTGCACTGCCCATGTACTGGGGTAGGGGGTTCATCTCCTGGACTGAAATCACTGAGAAGTCCCTGGGGTAAAAAATACATGAAGATTTAACTGGATTTGAAAGAAAATAAAACTACGCTATTGAAACCCTGTTGATGTTAGCGGAATTCCTTGTGTCTTACACCAGCAGACAGAAAATCAGATCTAAAGTGCTGAGGCTGCTGGCAGATACTTGCCTGTTTGTGTGTGCAGTGGAGAAAAGTGCTTGTTTGGTGCTGATTACAGACTATGGAATAAGAGCAATTTCTCATCCCACCTCCACAGAAGCTATTTAAATAGTTCTACACCCACTTTGAAAGATGCTCAGTTAGAAAGGGAGTAAATCTGGAAGTTATTACTCTTCAGAGAAAGAAGCACCAATAAATAGGCTTTGCTAAGACTGCTGGTGCTCTCGGGGATAGCACCCGCCTAAGAGCTTTCCCTCCGCCAGCCTGCCTTTGCTGTGAAACAGTTTTTATTAGGCAGCCTGCAGAGAAAACACACGCTGCAGGAAAGAGCCCTGTGGCTCGTGTCTGAGGAGCCCTTGGAGCTGACCCTTTGTCCCAGTGAGGCTAGGGGCCAAAGCCCAGCTGGCTATATGCAGAGGCCTTGCAGGCTGCACAAGCCCCCACGTGCTCCCCATCCAGCATAGGAGGGGAAGGAACAACCAGCAAAACGTGCCAGGCAAAGCAATAGGCAGAGCGCTAACTAAAAAAGCCCTTAGGAAATACTGGGGATAGAGTGGCATCACATGCAGTCATTCAATGCCTCCCTTTCCCCTCCTTGGGGATTCCCAGCCACAAACTCACAAAGTAAAAGCATTTACCAGCTCTTTCCCAAAACTGGTGGTGCAGATTTAACCCGTGACATGGCACCTCTGCAGGGCTTGTGGCAGGATGCTGCCCACTATCTGGCTGCTCTCCTGTGCCCATGCCCCCATCTTACTCCCTCTTTGCTGGCCCTCCTGCCCAGCAGGACAACCTTCCCCAGAGCAGTTGCTGGCCAAGTGTCTTCCCAGGGGTATGCAGGGAAAAGTTAAACTCAAGTGGGGAACTAGGCCACCAGCTCTGTGCATGGAGAGCCAGGTGGGACCTGGGAACCTTGCTGCTGGTCACCCTCAAGCCACCTGCAATGCTGATCACACCTGAGAGCAGGCATTCAGGCAGCCCGGAAGCCTTCCCAACCTCACCACATTAGATGTTCATGGATTTAAGGTGTTTCCAAATTAGGCTGCGCCCAAAGAGAGAGTTTTATGAGTTGATTCACTCAAAATACCCACAGAGTGCTAAATCCTCTGATGAATCTCATACAAAGCTACTGTCAGAGCCAGCTGCTTGTATTCAGATCCACTCAGCATAGTCATCCTGCTTCTGTAACACAGCACACTGGGCCCTGACCCTACAGCGAGTTTCAGGCAAAGCCTTGTTTGTCTCTGTGTTTCCCCAGCAGACCTCTGCTGTGAGATTAAGATCTTAATATTTATAAGCCTCTGGTTTTACTATCTGTTTAATGTCACAGTAAATCAGGTGCCTACACTGCTATCCCTCCATCCCACCTGAAACTCTCACCTTCTTAGCAAAGGGCAGTTATGTTTTTCCTTAAAAATAAACTAATTATAAAACCACTGTGATTTTCTCACATTTAAACAGCCTCTGTAACAGCCAATTATTTCCGAGGACATGAGAAACAGCTGTTGCAATGTCAAAGCTCGAACAGTTACATCTCTGCTATTTCAATGGATAAGAGTTGATATTTTTATTCTCATGTGATATTACCAAGACATGATAAACAACCATAGCATTAGTATTAATTTGTGGAGTAAAGACAAGGAATAATTTTAACAGGGTATTACCATTCCACAAATAACTCTTTGAAAGCCTGTTCTGTCTTTCCCTACTTCCCCACCTCCATTTTATGATAAAGCAATGCAACCCTGGACAAAGGCTATTTGAAGGCAGAGACAGTTTGTAAGCTAGCCTTAAATCTTTAAAGACTGATAAATGGGCTTCAAAAACTGCTTTCCAAAGTTTAACCTGGCCTTATTGACTACTGAATAAAAGGAGAACACTGACTTTGCCTTCTGGGGACCTTTTTGACTCCCACCAGAAGGCGAGCAAACATCACACAGGGGTCAGATCCTCTCTCCCAGCCTTCAGGTGAGAACTTCTGTTAACAGCTTTGCTCTTCAATATGCGTATAATCACCCAAGCCAAAGTGGCATCTGTAGGTCTTCATCGTTTGTGGAAACCACACTCATAAATACAGACCCAAGGCTGGAGCTCCAAGCCGCTGGCTCTGCAAGGTTTTGCTTAATTCTCTGGAAATCCTCCTTGCACTTCACCATGGAAAGCACACTGTAGCACAAAGAATGGCAGTTTGAACTATTAAGCAACAGAGTAACAATTTTTAACTGCACATATGCCTGTCAATAGGCCCTTCCAAACAGCTCCACTGTGTTTTTATACTGCTTTTTTTCCCTAGGATCATGACACACTTGACAATGGTGATAAATCAGCTTTCGGGAAGTCCTATTAGGCAGGAAAGCATTATCAACCCCATTTAGCTGGAAATGTGAGGCCTGCAGGTAATCTAACAGGGTGATTGCCCCAGATAGTTACCTATAACAAGCCAACCTCAGGAGGCGAGTTCCACTCCACCCATTCTGGGAGGATGCTCTCCTGTAAGGCACGAGGGTGATTCTAGGTCTCCTGCTTGGGCAAACACTCCAAGCACAGAGTTCCCAGCATAAAAAAGAAGGGGGTTTGGGACATGCGAGTGAGTGATAGCATTTCAGCACTTTCCTTTTATGTTTTGAGTGGATTTCAATCCAAGAAGCAAATTTTTACATTCAGGTTTGGACCTGATGGAGAAACATCTAACGCCTAGTGCATCAGTCATGGGTGTTACTCAACAGCATCAAAACTAACATGCATTCAAATGGGCCAAGCAGCAGGACATTTTTCACATTAGAAAAGTGGAAGGTACCACTAGATTTAGGTGGCAGCTGAGCCAGGAACTCTAATTAAATTTTGAAAGCATCTAAAGCTACAGCTAGACACTAAGAGAAAGACCCAAAATGAAGAGTACACACTAATCCACCTCTCTAAGAATTCGGCCCCAAGTGACTTGCCACAGATTGGGCAGGTGTTAAGTTGCAAAGCCAGAAATAGAAAACCAATTCCCTCTCCTGGCCTTTCATTTGAAGACTTGGACAGATTCCCAGACAAGTGCCAGACATACAAAGATATAAATTATTTGGAAGAGAGCAAAGGGTAATGAACCAGGGTCAAAAGGCACCTGCAACCTTACAGACCCTTAGCAGACATCAGTGGCCAGACCAAACCTGCAGGTTGTGACTCGTGTACTTGTCACATGGATGCACTGAAATACTCTTTCACCACCAAATCTTCCTTTTCTCCAGGCAGGATATCTGTTATACACTGGTTTGTGCTCCACCATCCACCTGCCTGGTAGCAGGTGCAGGCAGATTTATTACCACAGGGAAAGGTAGGCTTCCATTTCTGGAGTGCTCTGCCTCCAGCACCTGCCTGGGCTGTGGATAATTCTCCAGCCAAAGAGCCAAAGGCAGGCTGTGTGATTCCTGCTGCCTGCCACATTACCCACAGGGCCCAAGCAGCAGCAACGAAGTGGGCTGGAGACAGGCGGATTTCAGTCTGTTACACAAGAAAATTACAAACAGTGGGTGATGGCTTAGAAAGGTCTTCAAAAAGGCAACTGACCCCCATAGCTGCTCTCTACTCAGTTACAGGTGTGCACACACCTCCCTGAGTAGGTCTTGCTTGCCACAATGGGATCCAGATCTCTCTGGAGCAATCATGGATAAAGCCTGGTAGCAGTGATCTGCAGTGGTTTATTTCTTTGTGGTGTAAAATGACAACTTCACAGCCTTTTTCTAGATCCAAATATTTTAAAGCTGAAGTATTCTCTGGTGATATGAAGTGGGCAACAGCCTGAGTACCTCAAGTACAGGGCAATTCCGCTGGAATTCCAACAGCATTCACTTCTCTGTTGTGGGGAGCAGCACTTTGGTATCACAGGCTCACCAGCACTCCATCCTCAAAATCTATTTGTGACAGCTACCATCCTTGGCAAAGGCAGCAAAACTCACAGCCTTCCTTTTCTGTTTGAAACGGTCCCCAGAGGCTTAATTTGCAGACAGTAATGGGATTCCACCTTCCTGCGCCTGACAGAAGGTGCCTCTGTGAGCAGCCTTGGTTCACCTTTCAAGAAGCTGACCTCTTTTGTCCTGAACTGCATCCCAGTTCTGGTATGTGGGCTGTGACAAATGTTTCAGAGAAGGATTACAGGGTTAACAAATAGGTAAATATTTAATCCCACTTCCCTGTTTAGGTCATTTTCCAAATTTACACTGGCCAGAGATGACTTTCTTATCAGAATCTGATTTTTTAAAAAATTATTATTCTCAACTTCTTCCTTCAACAAGTCCTCCCTACAATCAAATTATTTTGGAAGACTCTTGTCTTCTCTCGGCTCCAACTACAGAATTGACCCTCATTTTCTATCAGTAGTGCACGCTTCCCTTCCATAGGAGGCTCTCACCTCTTTTACTAAAGAGGCACATTGTCTTCACACACATTGCCTTGCATTTCTCCTCCTCCATTCAGCTTAAGTGCAGGGAGAAAAAGACACAATGGGAGCCCCAGCTCATTCCTAGGACACGCATGGAAGAGCACAGGAATGGGGAACATTTGGCCAATACAGGGTTTCCGTCCTTCAGGTGGTGTAAGACCCGTCTGTATCTGACAGTAGGAGAGGGGACTGAAACCCAGGGAAGGCGAATCCGTTAGTTTTAATGCTGGACATAAGCAACAAGGAAAGGACGCTGGAACAGGCTTTAACCTGATATCCAGCGTCTCGTGCAAGTTAATCTCAGTTAATTTCTCCTCTATTATTTGGCGCGCTAGCAGGACTGAAACACACACGCTCAGCGGCGGGGCCATCGCCCCTTGCAGCGTGGCCACGGGTGCTGGAGGAAGCCGGGGCTCCCGGCTGCGCTGAGCACACAGACCAGCCCGAGTGACCGGGGCTGCCCCAGCAACGCGGGCTGCCGGCGGCGGAGCCGAGCGCCCGGGAGCGGCCGAGGCTCGGCACGCGCGCGCCGCCGCAG